>BGNK01004614.1:0-51389 GCA_003297005.1 Symbiodinium sp. clade A Y106 | reverse complement strand
GTCGACCCTGCCCCTGTCCTAAGAGCCACCGGCCAGGGACTTTTCGCGACGAACGCTGCCATCGCCAACAGCAGCATCCATTCCGTGGCCACCACGTGGAGGTAGTCCCCAAAGCCACTTAGTTTACCGCAAGATGATGATGATGATGATCTCTGTCGGACGGTAGCCTTCTCCTCGAAAGGTAGCTCTCCGCTGTGGGGGCGCCGAAGCGCTGGAAGGGCACAATGCTTCCAAGCTAACACGGTCCATCCGCGCCACTTTCAGTGGGCGAAATGGCCAAAATCTCCCTCGCAAAGTCATGAGCATAAAGCCCTCGCACTGCCTCCATAGCTTTAGCCGTGGCACGCCACTGGCAAAGGGAAGCAGTCTCGGCACAATGTCTTCCTCCGCTGATCCTTGCAACGGCCTGAGCAAATTCGGGATGAAACCCCTTCGTAGCGGCGCCAGCCGCCTCATCTGCCCACTGATTGTACAGACGCAGAGAAGCCGGAGGCCACCCTTGCAGCGGCTGCCAGTCAGAAGGGATCATAAGAGCAATGGAGGCCCAAAAGGCAGAGCAGTCGCCTTCCCAAGACCCTTGCAAGCTCCTACGAACCCGAAGAACAACCCCCTCGTTATATCTCGTTATCGCACAGCAGACGGAGAGACCCCACCTTTAACAGCGTGAGCCGCCGCAACGGCTTGCCAGAGTGCAGCTCGCTCCCCGGCAGCAGGCGTGTTTTCAACATCAGGCACTAAACCCGAAAACTTACACCCCTCAGTGGAAGCCACGCCCCACGCAGCACGCTGGTGGGTCGCGGCAACTGCAGACACGAGGCAGCTCCCATCGATTGCCAGCAGCACCGGCTCGCACAAGTCCCTCAAATGAGCGACGAGCTCCGGATCAGGCCCAGGGGGTGCAACCGTGCTGCGTACGGCCATAGGAACAAGCGGCACAAGAGTGCGGCGCTCATCGGCCGACCTTTTCTCCAACATCCAAGGCACTGCAGGACAGTCAAAAGTGGGGTGATGCCGGTCGTATTCGCTGGCCCCACAGACGCAGTTTGCAGGCAGCTGCAATCGCGCCAATTGTCGGCCATCGGCAGCGGCTCCCGACACAACCCGAAGCAAGTACCTGTCAACACCACGAACCGCGAGGCGGCGAGCGACTGCAAAGTCAGGGTGGAGTCCTTCAGGCAGGCCCTGCTCCACCTTTGAGTCTGACTCCCACATAACTCGCATCCACGACTGCTCAGCAAGGAAGCGCGCGTGCTTAAGGGACACGCAACCAGGCCTAACCAACCCAAAAGGAGCGTCCCAACCGAAAGAGCTAACCCGCCACCTCAACAACTCGAAGGCAGAAGCGGCGCGGGGGGCACGTGAGAGCTGGAGTGGCGCTTCCACTCCCACATGAGCGCAGACAGCGCCAGAGCGAAGATAGGATGCAGGCCGGGTGACGCGATGGCACACCAGAACAGTGCCCAAGAGCGTCCAGTTGGCGGAGGGCCGCCCTAAACAGCATGCTCAATGATGCGAGCCCATTCGGTCATCACTGTCTGCGTGAACTTTTGCCACGGTCCAAGCCACCTGAACAAGGTCACAACTAGCGACAGCAACAAGGCGATGCGAAGCGAAACATTTCTGGCCGCCATGGTGATGCGCTTGGCCCGCCTTCGCACGACCTCAGTAAGCCACCCAGCGCAAGTGCACGCATCTGCCCTGACATGATACGTGATTCCAAGAAGCTTGAAGGTGTCTTGGGGAGTGCCTACGAGCTCGGCCTCCTCAAACAAAGCTTCCCTGGCATCCTGGGTGGTGCCAAAGCATTCGAGTTTGTCCTCGTGGGTGGTCAAACCCAGGTCAGCATCGAGCGCCTTTGCAGTCCTCGCGGCTTGAACAACAGATTCAACCGCCGCCGAGCCGGAGCTCGAGAGGGTTCTGTCGTCAAGAAACAGAGCAACCTTGACCATCGGAGTCTCACGTTTCAGAGTCCTTAACCACACAGCCATCAGGCCGTTCACCAAAGCAGGCGAGGCCGGGCAACCTTGGAGTAAGCTGCAGGTGCTTGGCACGGCGCGTGGGCAGTAGGCACCCCTCACCGACAGCCACCGAACCTGACCGGCGTAGTAGTGCTCAATGAGACCGCAGAGTGCCCAGGGGGGCGCCCAGCCACCTCCACACCAGAGTGGCAAGCTCCGGACTGGTGGAGTCGAAGCACCGCTTGATGTCCGCTTTGCAACCAACCATCAGCTTCTTATCGCGGTGAGCAGCGAACAAGTCCTGGAAAATGGCGGAGTGAACGGTGTGGATAGAAGCATCTGGCACGCCACCACACAACTCCGGCGGAACCCACGACCGCACCCAACCGCGGAGGACACGCATCGTGGCAGCCATGCACAGTCGCCAGCCCGCCGTAGCCTACCCCCTGATGGCTTGGCAGCGAGAGTTACCCGGATCTGCTTCCAAGGCCCTCGCTGCTGGCCAGTCCGGGCAGGATCATCCGGTGTGCAACGTCCTGAGTGTTACAGCTTTCGTTCTCAACAGATTCGTGGCACACGTTGGAAGAAGCGGGGAGTTGGAGGTTCCAACTGCCTGAAAAATGTGGTTGCGGAAGTGGAGCGGCTGGCCAGCGAGGCCTTGTGCCTGGCAGCTATGCAGGGGCCATGTAATCGTTGTATTTTTTGAATGAGTTCGGCTGCATGGCTTATAGAGTTTTCATCGCTGGATGCCATCACAGCGCTCAGCTTAGATACACAGAGGGTAGATCCCTTGGGCCGTTTGGGCCAGCGTGGCGAAGACCAACGAGGCCAGTTTTCAGGCTTAAGTCATGTGTCATGAGGGAGATCAATACAAGCAGTCGCGCCGAAGAGGGTTTGCAGTCCAGGTCCCATGGAGACTCATGTCCAACTCGTGGTTTCGCTGCCCTCGATAGCAATGCTCTTGGGCTCCATGGCTGTCTTTGTGTCTGTGGCTTAGCACGGCTGCTGGTGATCATTGCAGATAGGATGCTGCGATGCATGCAAGGCGACTTATCGGTACGCTTATTTGCTGATCAAGGTGCCGATTGCCCGATACGGTCCAGGCAGGATTCCAGATGTTTTCAGCAGGCGCGGCCGATGCTGATCTTCTTTTCTCAGACGTCGCTTGTGGATGGTTCATGTTTGAGGCCTTCTGATTTCCGCTGTTGGCAACGAGCTCCTGCCACTGCTGTCGCCCAAATCCTCAGACACCTCGAATTTGGCGTCCACGGTGGCGCTGGTGATTGGATTTGCGATCGGCCTGATCTTTATGTTCCTTGGAGGGAATCTCCACAAGTAGGATATCTCCTGTGAGATCTAACCGTAAACAGGTTCGGTCTCGGATACCTCACAGAGAGCATGGAAGAAGATGAAGACGAGGATGCCATGCCTGCTAACGCCTGCTACTGGTACCATCATCCGCGACTTGAGGGCCCTTCGAGATTCTTTCAGCTGCAAAATGGAAGCACAGGAGCAGCCGATGCACAAGAGAACATACAGCGACATCGAGACAGCGCCTTGCTGCAAGTGGTCCAGGGGCAAATGATAGAAACTCTGCCGATCCGTATTCTCAACAGTGCCCTGGGAGCCAGGCGCTGCTCGATGTCGATGAAGCCGACCGGACGAGGGCGAAGGCCCCTGCCAGCTTTGCGGGATCGGAGCCATTTTTGCGTGTCGGTTTTTGTATACAAGGCTCTAGTGCTTTCCTTCGACTGCTGGGTCGCAGTGTCTAGCAGTATTTTTGCATCTCCTTCACCTTGCATTGCAATCGGTCTCCGCCGCCTCTGATCCAGGAAGGCTTCCAAGCAGAAACTGCTGAGATTCGGAAGGAGGTTCAGCGAGACTTGGCCAAGCGAAGCCCATGAGTCAGACGGTGAGTGAGAGGGCCCCGCTACGGCAGACGGCACGAGAGTCTAGCGTTCAAAGAGATGTAATTCATTGCAGAATGCAGCTGAGGGTTGCAAACTGTTCTGCAAGACGGCTGCCAGAATTCCATTGATGAGATCCTACATGGCCTGGAGCACCTCGCTTGAATGACACGCTAATCTTTCAGCATGCATTCACATCTGCTGAGTACCAATTTCTCTATCAACAGGTCGAGATCGTTGACCCTGTTCTTGGAGCATGTCAGGTATCGAGTTCACAAAGCCACACGAGTTCTCTATGTCCGAACAGGGATCGACGACTACAATCACAAAAGGCACCTTCCCTACTTGTAATTCTCGGCCGACACTGAGCGTGCAACCTGGTTCGACACATGTGTTGAGCAGGATGAAAGAACATGGGCGAGAATTGGATCAGGCATCAGTGAAACTCCAAGGCCTGCGGTTGTAGCCCACAGCCGGAAATACGAGTGGCTTGCCATTCTGAAGACTGACAGCAGGGTTGCTGCACCACCTTTTGCTTTCCCTCAGCATTGACATAGCAGGTTTCGACACATTCCAAAAGGCGAAAGACGACCTCAAAGAGTTTCAGGCTTCGCGAAAAGCGGAGAGAAGACTGGAGTTCGAGAGTCGAAGTGCCTGGAGAGCTTGCAAGGCTTGCCTGGAGCATTTGCATGGTCACGCGGAGCGTGTACCTCACTTCCGGCGGTGGAAGGCCCTTGCGAAGTGGCTTGGAGCAGCCAGAGAAGCGTTGCGAGCCTTTCCCTTTCCGGGCGTGCCTTCTTTGTGGACGCTTCCCCCCCCGTCAGCCGGAACTGAGCAGAGCCGGCTCCCGGTCTGCGTTTCGACATGTCTGCTGCCAAGGCCAACCGAGGAAGCCCAGCTGTCGGAGCGGCTGCCGCTTCCTTTAGTGGGTGCAGCTGGTGCCCAAGATGACAATTTTTTTCATGCAGTAGGAGGTGTGTCTTGCCAGAGCGACTTAGCTCCCCCGTAGCATCCGCTACTTGCAGCTGGAAGATGCCCGAAGGTCACGGTAGATGCCGCAGTGGACGGGCTGTTGATCGGCTTCTTGACGGCATGTGGGGGGAAGACTTTGTGTTTGGGATAGTTTAGGTCTAGGTGCCTCCCTCTTCCTATTCCTTTATCCTCTCAAGTCCCGGCTAAGGCTTGTCCTACGCAGCATCTCCGAGCATCGTGGCTGATCATCTTTGGCATAAGTCCTGCTCTCCAGCACTTAAGGAAAGAAGTAGCTGAATTGAGAAGCATCCAAGGTGCGGGTATTGCCATGGCAGCTGCAACCTGCATAGCCATGACCTTTGTCCGGGGGTGTCAGGCGGGAAGAGAGACTGCTCCCTGCTCCTCCACAGCTCAGGAAATGGGCTTCTTGGGCCTATCTTTCTGTGCCTCTCTGCAGAATGCCACGCGCTCGGCCACTTGGCTGCGGCTTTTGGCCTCGGATCGCCACAGAAGACCGGAAAGTTCTAGAACTCCGGAGAAAAGCGGAAAGCTAACATACAAATCCACAGCAGGATATTCAAAGCATCCTGTCGGCTTTGGAACGTGCGCATACCCAGCGACCCCCGGATTCTGAGGCTGGGAGCCGCAGCTCCAGTTGTGATTGCATCTGTAATGATGTCAGCTTACTTTGTCATGCGAAGATGGGCAAGTCGACGAGTGTGTCGACGAGGTAGAGATTGAACGGAAAGGTCCAGGGAAGACGTAAGATAAGCCGTGACTGGCTGGCTCGTGCCCCGAATGTAAATTCATCTAGCATTTCGGTATGCAAGGCGCCGCAGAAGATGCAATGCAGCATCCGAGCGACAGGCAGACAAACCGCGAACACTCAGGCGTGGAAGATCGTGATAGTAGCCCTGCTGCCGCCCGTGATCTTGGTGCTGTCCGGCGAAGCAGGACACAGGCATCAGACGGGAACGAGATTGCATGCAGACGAATCGAAGCGCATGTGCATCTGGCAGGCTGGGAAGGATGTGCTCGGAGAATCCTGAGGTCTTCATTGCCGGGTCCCAAGAACAACGTTTCTAGCCTTGGAGGTTCTGCTTGTAGGCACGTTTGAACTTAAGACCGAAGACCTGAGCCTGGCCGGCAGCGCCAGCCAGACCGAGCACTCCAGGGTTTCATCAGCTTCTCCATCGTTGCCTTGCTCTTCCTCGTGACACAGGCAGCGTGGCATTGAGTCAAGCAGAGCTACCATGCACTGCACCTCACAGGAGCTCCTAGTCGAAGCACAGGAAGTTGCAAGTGGCTCCAAGCTGATCAACGTCCGCGACCCCCAGTGCACGGCCTGCGCCCATGACAGAGCCAGTTGTGAGCCGTAGTCTTGCTTCATAGGCGATGTTCTTCTTCGGACTGCTTGCCGGGATACTCTTGGAGATGCTTGGACCAAATAGCTTCTTCCATCCCATAGCTTCCGGGGCATTCTCCGTCTACCGGTCTTGACAAGCTCTTTCAGTATTGGAGCAGCATCCACCGTTTCATTGTCAAGCGTCAGATGTAAGGAACTTCGTGTGATGACTGGGGCAAGACAACCTGCAGGTGCCGTATTATGCCTCTAGCGTGAAGACGTCTTGCAACCGAAGGTCGCAAGTCTGTTCCGCGATTCAGGCTTCTGTAGGCTTTGCTGGCACGCGGCACTCATCGTGCTCACAGCGCTGTAAGGAATTGGAGTGAGTAGTTTCAGAGATGCTGCGCTCCGTCAAAGCCTGCGTCTCTGGTAAATGCACAGCTCGTTTTTCCAGACCAGGACTTGCAGAGAATCGTCTCTGAGGCTTCCTTGGCAGTTTCAAAGGCTGACACACTCAGGGAGAGAAGCTCGGGAGATACCTCTTCGAGGCCGAGGTGAGCGCAAATCGGTGGCCGGCTAGACCCCTTTGCTTGAAAGTCAGAAGTCTGTGAAAATGTTGTCAAGCCATAAGAGTTCTTGAAGTTTTTGAGATGAACCAGTCTTCTAGCTTGCCTCTCTTCTTGCCTCTTGCCGTAAGGCTGCCGAAGAAAGCCGCACCTACAACGAGGCCCTGGGTTTCCCGGTCCGGGCGTGAGGGTGATGCCTTCCAGATGCCCGCATCCGACGAGGCGCTCCAGCGCCTAAAGGAGGAGCTCGCCGCCAATGACGAGGCGAAGTGTCAACGTTTCTTAACATTCAGGTTCGCTCGCGTGGTCCGTGTAGTATTTCAAGGCTCAGCACAGCAGACCCACAATTGGCTACATGTTGTTTGGGTGTGATAGCGCTGGATCCACACAGGCAGCGCTCGAAGCCGCTCAGTCAGCATTCTTTGCGCTTGTATCCGAGCTTCATGTCATTCCTGCTATCCTCGCGGAGTGATCTAGGCCGAGATCTCTGAGATGGAACGGCAAGAAGAGAGCCTGCTCAATGAGTTGGAGGTGCAGCAACGATGCCAGGTGCAGCATTCCTGAATTGCCCCTGCAGTACTTCAGAGCAGCAGGCGTGCAGAAAAGAGGAGGCGGAACTGATGGCCGGAGCCCCGAACAGCCTACAAGACTCTGTCGTGTTAGCTTGAAGTATCTTGAAGCTGCATCAAGTCCAAGTCAGTCATCTTTCTGTCCACTGCTCGAAGCTGCAGCAAGCTGCTTAGGGCGAACTTGAGCGCCAGCGGCAACTGGAAGAGCAACTTCAGAAGGAGGCATTTCTGATGTCGGTGAGCCCGTGGTGGGAGCGCGCAGAAACTTCCATGGGAGGTTTAGCTAGTTCTGCCAGATGTGGAGGAAGACGATTTTTGGATGAAAGTTGCAGAGTGCCAGTTGGACATCGAAGAGACAGAAGAGGACAAGCACGAGCAGAAGCACTCGCACATGGTCTGACCTTTCGGCAAGCGCCCGTGAAGGAGCGCGCTGCTACGTCTGCAGCTATCCGATATGCCCGGTCCCCGATGGCAACTTGAAGAACTGTACCAGGCTGTTGGAATTGACAGATAAGTTGAAATGCATTGTTTGCGTAGAAGCTGGGCTTTTTGAGGCATCGGCGGAGCTGACACGGCTTCGGAAAACCAACGTGCTGAACGCACTTCTGGCCCACTTGCGGGTTTCTGCTTAGCAACTTCCGCGCTACAGCTGCAGAGAGCTCTGATTTGATTAGGCATCTCCGTAGGATGGGCTGCTTTGCGCTTCCCGAGCATGCGCCTCTGCAGCAGCAAAGTGCACCGTGAGAAGATGCCAGGAGATGTTCCACATCTCCCAGGACAATGAAATACCATCTATTGACACAGTCATACACAGTCCATCGTTGTAAGCTGGTAGAATCCACTACTAGAAGCGATGCTATCATGGTGACAGTGGCGCACTCTGGCAGACAACATGGCCTCAAAGTTCTTTGCACGGCCTTGTGCTGGTTTTGCCTGTAGCTGTGCGGACATAGTACTTCGTGTCAGTTGCCGTCGCCATTGGAGCTGGGACTGAGATCTTCCCTGCCGTTCATCGTCGTGAATAGTCCGCCAGTTCTGATTTCTAGAAGCCGTCTAGCGTAGCAGCCTGGCTGGGGAGAAGCTCGTCGCCGAAGCGCAGCCATGGGGTCAAAGATGTGGTCTCACTGGCCCCTGGATTGCATATGAGTGCTCTTCCGGTGCCTACAGAAGTCTTTCAGCTGATCAGGCTTCTGGTCCTCGTGCAGGGCCTCAGTGCTTTGTTGGCACTGCTTGGGCGCCTGGGTGCGCCGGGCTTTTGCTGGGTCCTGAGATTGTCACATGCCTTGAGGCCACCTTCAATGGATCCCTAAGTTTTGCATTACCCCAAATGTGTTGAGGTCGAAGCAGCCAGGCAGGTGTTGGAGTTTGCGTGTGCGAAGGTCCGCTGCTCTCGAGCTGCTTAAATGTCCTAGTACGCCTCTCTAGTTTGAGGTCCTGCAACACTGAATCCGCCGGATACGGAGTATTGCTATCGAGATCAGATGGCCTTCCGTCACTTGGCCAGCCTGAGAGCCTGCGAGGCAGAAGTGTGTTGGGTGAAGACTCAACGACCGCTGCAGGTGCCGAGTTCTCTTCGATCCTTATATACATTTTGTGGCCAGGTGGCACCCACGCGCGCAACACGAGCGCATCGCACGTGCATCAAATGGAGTCATTTTTTCCTCGTCCTTTTCGGATGATGTCTGGCATCTATGGTTATGTTATGTGAAACCAAGGATTATCTTCCTGAGTCTGTGTGTTCCTTTTGGAAGTTAGTGCATCGCTGAGTGCAGTGGCATGCCCGACCGTTGTGCTGGCAATGACCTCTCGAACGACAGTCGCCTTGAGCCTAGGGAAAAAGGGGCTTAGCATAGCCTCCTGCGTGCTTCGGTCTGCATGGCAGCGGAGCCGTGGTGACGACCGGGGCTCGTACACCTGAAGCTGTCGAGGCGGACGCGCCTCTGGGCTTCATCTTGACGGCGGTGCTTCGCCTCGCCTCGTTCTACCCGATTCGGGACTATCCGATCTGCGAACTTCAGAACCGCGACCTCGTGATCTGCCTTCGTTGGCTGCTTTTGGCAGGCCAGAGTTTTGGGGCCCAGTGCTGCTGACTGGGTGTTTTCTTCTTGCCAAGGGGAGCTGGTTGTGCAAGCTGGCTGTCAGGATTGGCTGTTTCAAGGCTGTACAGCAGCGGAGTTTTGAGAATGCCGACGCCACCGTCGGATGAACCTGTGGAAGGTGGCGACCAGGCAGCCGCAAGCCAACCAGGTGTTGGATCTGCTGTGTTGCCACCGAGGAGGCAGGAAGTTCGTCGACTACAGGATGGAGTCGGCGCCGACCTGGGACGGTGAGATGCTCGAGACAAAGTACCGGGCCTTCGCCTTTGGTTGGTGGAGGCAGTGGAAAGGCTTCCTGGAAGCCTGATCGGCAAGCGCATCATAGATGGGGAGCCGGCTTGCTGCGTTACTTGCTCACCTGAGTGTGGAAGCATAACGGCCGACAAAGGCTATGAGAAGATCGTCAGCATCATCGAGGATGCCCACGGCTACCTCAGGGATGCCAAGCTGAAGCAGGCTTTCGACCAGGCCATCTTCAAGGGACGGCGCCGGGTCGATCAGACTTTGAGTGGTTTCGTTGCTACGAAGAAGGCTGCGTTCCAAGGGAACTGTAGTGAGGACCAGAGACAGCGGATTCAGGTTCTAACAGACGGCTCCATCGACTTCCCGAAGGTGGAGAAGGCCATCCGGAAGCTGTTTGGTGAAACGGTGGACGACTCCGCCTACTACGGAGACCAGGTCTGCTATGGCGACCAAGGCTATGGTGATGAGCCCGATCTCTTCGAGGACCTCCTTGAGTTTGACGAGGCCCATGGCGATATCTACATGTGCTTGGACGAGCCGTTGCCTGCGATGCTGGATGAGGATGAGGCAGTGTCTTGTGCCGGAGAGCTGCTATCCTTTGTGTATGGCACGGCTTCTGAGCGCTAAGATGCAATGGCAAGGACCGACCGTCCTCTGGGAAAGGCTTTGGTGTGTACGGCACGTATGCGGAATTCAGGAAGGCTCTTCAAGATGCCCGGACCAGCCGTGGCCGGTGCCACAACTGCCGGCAACTGGGCCATTGGCCCAAAGACTGTCCTCAGAAGCGTCGTGTGCCGACGCCACAAAGTCCGCGACCCGGTGGTGGACAGCAGACATCCGGCAACCGATCGGGAGGTCTGTTTACGAACTTGTTCTTCATGGGTGCTCCGAGCCCACAGACGGATGATGCTGGCCAGGTGGTTTTCCATTCCTCGGTACCTGGCTCTGCTGATGGTTTCACTGGTTTTTCCATGGACCAGGATGTAGTTTCGGGTCCCGGGCCACGCGAGTGTGGCTCTGAGATCCCAGTCACAAAGAGTTGAGCGTGGCAAGTGCCATCGACCGAGACCAGCTTTCACCCATCGAGGAATACATGCTCGCTTTCCTGTCTTACACCTATTGTAGCTGCGACTCCGAAGATGTGGGTACCGCTCTAGTGGATACTGCTGCTCAACATGGGTTGATTGGCCGTGAGATGTTGGCTAGGCGCGATCAATATCTTCAACAACGTCACGAACTTCGGGTGCAGTACTCAGACGAACAGGGCGGTACAGTTCGGGGCGTTTGTGGATCCGAAGAAGTCACTCAAGTGGCCTATATCCCGATTGGTCTTGGGGGTCGTGCTGGAATCCTACGGGCAGATACTTCCTGGTGGGGTTCCGTGTTTGGTTCCTGCTTACAATCTTCACCAATTGGGGACAGTGATCGATATGTCGAGCTTGCTGATTGCGTACACTCATTTGTCTGTCGTGCAGAACATGAGCAGGCGGCCTTCGGGCCATGTGGCAGTGAGCTTGTGTGAGTGTGGACAAGGATGGTATGTTCCCGCATCGTATGACTTTCTCAAGAGTGAGATCTGGAAGGTGAAAGGACCGGTCCTGAAACCATCCCCCGAGCTCTTCGTCTCCCTTGTTGATGGAAAGGGGCAGAACTTCGAGATGCCTCCTTCGGTGGCGACGTTGTGTGCTGCGCTTGTTCTATGTGTTGTGCACGCAAGCATGCTCCAACTTCGAGGCCATAATGGTGCAGCCCCAGCTTCGCAGAGTTCGACGTTTGGCTCAGCAACGGGAGGCGCTGCAGAAGAAGGCTTTGGTTCTTCAGCAGCGAGAACAGGCTCTGCTGGCGGAAGCGGGGCAACAGGTGAACTTCCGACCACCTCGGCGACCTCTACAACCGGAAGAACATGGCGATCAGAAAAGGCCGTTGGTGGAGCACCGCACCGTGGCCGGAGCAAGTTCCTTACCCCAGTGTTGCGTGCGAGCCCGACGTGCTCGCATCCGGAAACGAAGCATGGATGCAACAGCGAGTGGGCCTGGTCGAAGTGCGTTCGATGCCAGGCGGTGGAGCAGGTGCCAAAGATGGAACTTGGGAAGCTCAGCGAGTGGAACTCGATCATGGTGTTCCAGCCTCCGGACTACAAGACTCCGACCGAGAAGCAGCAGGACAAAGCTGCAGCAAAGGAGGCCAAGCTGCAAGGGGCTCCAAAGACTCCGGCATCCAGTATCACGATGAGCTCTGCGATGCCACCTGTTCCGTTGGAGGACCTTCGCCTCCAGGTCCCTCGCCGAGCTGCTGTTCAGATGGACGAGATGGACGTGGAGCCCGAGGTGCCCTACCACATCCTGCGCCGGGAGATTGGAACTCCGGACTCGAACGACCTCGCCCTCTCGGACAGGACTAACAGAACCTTTGGCTGCGCGAGAGGGCCGAGATGGAGATGCCGGGACCGGTGCAGATGTGTGCCACGTGCCACGGCATGATGCACCTGATGAGGCTCCAGCCCAATCGACTTGTCTGGGGCTGTCTGGGAGAGGATCCTCAGTGTTACTACCGGGTTCACTACCGGTGGCAGGACAGCAACTTCATGCCTCTTGCCACGAAACGAAACTGTGTCTTGCGTGTCAGAAAACGGCCCTGGTGGAGGAGATGTATCAAGGCCGCAAGGCATATCGCTGCCCGATGTGCAACGACCTGACCCTGGCGATCGAGTGGGCTCAGGTGCTGGCCGAGTTCAAACAACGGGGCGGCTACAATGTGAACCTCGCGAACGAGGACTAGCAGACTTCCGGGCCAATGGTGTGACGATTGGCTGGCTGTCAGATCCTGAGGTGCTGGTCCAGGTTGGTGATGCGGAGCAGCTGTCGACCCTTGTGGATGCTAAGCGATCCGTGGCCCATAGCTTTTGCGGACTGGTGGTCAAGGGGCAGGCTCCGGTGAGAAGTCGATCCTCTCTGGGAAAACGGGTGATCGTGACGAACCCGGGCCCTGGACTATGTAGTGTGGTCGACATCGACTATGGTGGGGTCTATGATTATGACCTGGGGATCCACATGTGTGCCTTTGTGATCCAGGCCACAAAGAAGAAGTTGCTTGATGGCGTTGAACGAATAGTTCCGGACCCAGGTTACTTTGACCTCTGGGAAGATGGCCTCAGTGGATGCTCTGATGATGACAGTGAGGTTCAAGTGTTTGGGGCCCGTTCCCGAAATGAGTTGCACCCTGGCCGTAGCTCCGACGACCAGCTCCACCTCCTCCGGCAGATGACATTTGGGTGAGACGAGAGCTGAGATGGAATGGAGTCAACGGAGGTTTCTTCCGGTCGCCGTCGAGTGTGAGATGGTGATTCAGGAAGATATGGTTACCGATCATGGCGATCGATCGAGATTTCCGCCGATTGCCAACCATCGAGACTTGAAATTGTTCTCTCGGGTGGCTGAGGTGGACATGGTCTATGAGCACGGCCAGATCTGTGGGGCGTATGTCTTTCTAACCAAGAAGAGCGGGAAGGAGCTGAATGAGAAGCACTTCAACGATCTTGAGCGCCGCATGTTTCCGTGCTCGAGAATGGGAATTCGATCCGCTTCATAACGGATCCGACCGAGGTTCAGCGGATCAGAAAGGAGCTGGATCGCAGCATCATGCCCTCCAGATTCGTGCTGACCAAGAAGGCTCAGGAGCTCGGTGAAGATTGGAAGGCCAAGGCACGGTGGATTCTCTTGGGACGCCGTGATCCGGATGCCTTGGAGATGGAGCGTTTCAGTCCGACGACGCCGTCCGGGCCGACGGTGCATTTGGCTTTTCAGCTGATTTCGTCCTTGGGCTTCAAGTTGGTGATAATGGACGTTACAAGTGCTTTTGGTCAAAGTGATGCAGAAGTTCGACGCCAAGGTCCGCTGTTTGCCAGTATGCCCCCTTCGGGGATTCCAGGCAAGGCACCATGGATGCTGGTGGAAATCCTGACTGCCATCTACGGCCTGGTGAATGCGCCTGCATCCTGGAGGCGCACGGTCCGCAAGGTTCTTCTGTCCCTGGGATACTGTGAGTCAATTTATGATCCATGCTTGTTCATCCTGAAGGAGAGGTTCCGTTTCGGAAAATGGCGCATTGTGTTCAAGGGTTATGCTGAATATCTGGGACGGGCGGTTCGTCAACTGGAGAACTTTGAGATACGCATTGACATGCAGCGCTACATTGAGGGGAAGCTTCAACCTGTCCGTCTTCCTTGTGAGCGGCTTCGTCTTGGTGATGATGAGGAATTGACAGAGCAGGAGACGACGATGCTTCGTGGAGCTGGTGGCAGTCTTCTTTGGGTCGGCAAGGAGGCCCGTGCGGATACTGCCGGGGCGTGTGCTATGGCAATGTCGTGGGGAAGTGGCCGTCCCAAGGTGTCTCACGTGAAGCAGGTGAACAAGACGATTGCTGAGCTCAAGCGCACAAGCAGCTGTTTTCTGCGCATCCTGCCGATCCCGTTGGAGGAAGGTATGTGGGTGTCAGTGAGTGATGCCTCGGTGGCGAATGACTCTGAGAAGTCCCAGGGTGGCTTTGTGGTTGCCTTTGTCGAGAAGACGATTCGGGACGGGGCCCTCGCCAAGTTCAGTATAAACAGCTGGAAGTCGCATCGCTTGCGCCGAGTTGTCAAGGCGTTGTTGGGGTCAGAAGCGCTGGCTATGGATGATGGGCTTGCTGAGTTGGAGTGGCTGCGGGCTGGGTATGCAGAATCCTGCATACCCGACTCGACGATCTGCGACGGAAGCCGGTTTGGACCTGATCTGGACTCAGTAGTGGTGGCACGTCAGCGAGACGATGAGGAGAGCCTGATGGTTACAGATGCAAGAGCTCTTTATGATCTTTTCCACAGACGAAGTGGTCCCGCCGGCTTATGCCGCAGAGCTCAAATAGATGTGTCTGTCATGGCCGCCTCTGCTCAACTACTGAAAGCTCCGGTCTACTGGATCCCGGGAGTGTACATGCTCGCAGATTATCTTACGAAACGGGTCGGAAACTCCACCTTGATGCGGAAGTGGACTTTTCGCACTCCAGCCAAAGCCTCTCAAGGCTCTCATTGACACAGCCTCAGATGCACCCCCTGATGGATGTGAAGCCAAAGATTCTCTTCCTGAGTCTGTGTGTTCCTTTTGGAAGTTAGTGCATCGCTGAGTGCTGTGGCATGCCCGACCGTTGTGCCGGCAATGACCTCTCGAATGACAGGCGCCTTGAGCCCAGGGAAAAAGGGGCTTAGCATAGCCTCCTGCGCGCTTCGGTCTGCAATGCCCCTTTCGACTCTCACCCAGGCTGGTCGTCCTAACGGTGCAAGGGTCGCTGGGCTCTCTCTGGCGGGCACAGGGCTTGGCCCACCGCGTGGCTGTCCTACTGCGCCCCAGCTGCAGGTTGCCCCTGTAGCTAGTAGCAGCTAGTCGCAGCTAGTCATTTAATCCTCCTGGCTTTTCACGACGCAGTCCTTTCCTCTGAAGGCTGATTGCCACGGTGCAGCATCTCGTCTGTGGACGGGTGACGACGGGTGCAAGCCCGGGAATTGGATTTGCATGGAGAGGGCAGCTTTTCGAATCTGGCTGTCCAGTGTGGCTGTTTTGGCTTGTGGTGCTTACTAACATCATGCACGAGCTTAATCGCACAGCTCACTATTGCAGATCCTTGCATTAAGGCTTGTGCTGCTGGTGGTCGCCCTTTGCCTCCCATCTGGCCTATTCGCCGCTGTTGAGGATTTCGGGATGTCTGCCCGGCATGTCTAGCTCGCAAGCCGCAAGACTGCCTCAGCTTGACGGCGCTGAAGGTTTGCCGCTGCAGCCTACCGCGTGCTGCAGGCCGAGAGAGAAGTCGAAATCTTGTGAGGTCGCAGTGAGCCTTGGAGCTCCTGCGCCGCGGGTCCGGTCTGCAACGGCCGCTGAGGCGGTCCTCTTCATGGACTGGGCCTACAACCTCAACGACCGCCTGTACAGCGGTGCAGCAACTCGGAGCATTGGGGACCATGGCCAGCCGACTAGCATCCAAGATTCTGGCTCATCCTTGCCAGGTCCAGATGAGACAACGGCTTATCAGCAGTGATGTGCCGGACTGAGAGAAGCTGCCTAGTACGCAGGCTGGTAAGCCAACGTTGAAGATGAAAGTCGAGGCCTATAGCTGGCGCTTGCGCATCATGGTTGCCGCCTCTGTTCTATTGCTTCTGGGCTCGTGTGGACCCCGGCGCAGTGCTGAGGAGTGTTAATGCGATTTAACGGATGTCGACTGGAATTTCGGCAGTGTGGCACGCTGTAAATGAGCGGGCAAGTGCTGTCCCTCTCGCACATGTGGTACCGATCATCGATCGTTGAGTCTTTCGTCTGCGTCCGTTGTGGATGAATACGGCTCACCAGGCTCGCAGCAGCCATCTTCCTGTGCATGCACGAGCCCGAGGCCTGTTCTTTGCATGCTATGTCCAGCAGACGGGCAGATTTGTGTCTGCTTAGTTGTCACAGGTGATCTGGTGTGTGGTGGTATCTTTCATCTTTTCAGTGCTCCTGTTGGGAGTGAGCATAACAACCTGGTGCGAGCATGGCTCCCTCATGACTTCCTCGGCTTCTTGGATGTGCACTGTCATGTCTCTTGTCGGGAAGCCGTATTCAATTAGTCAGCTACGGCTTGGTCTGTTGGTTTTCCGAGGTCATGCTGGCTTACAACGTCTATCTCTGCCACCAGGTCGCGGAGATCCGGCCTGACAAAGCAGCTCCATTGGAGGATGATGACGTTCCAACCACGCTGTGTTTCAGCAGCAGGTGTGCACTGCCGATGCTCTGGCGCAGTAGCAGTTGCAAGAGATTGCAAGAAAGCACTGGCACTGCGAGGTATGGCCTGCTGGTGCCGGCCTGCTCCCTTGCCTACTTCGCCATTAGCAGCAGCCCTGCTAGGCGCCTCTCTCTCTCTCTCTGTCGCTTGTATCCGCTCCGCCTCCCGTCCTTTCCCCGCGCTAGGCACCTTGCTGGTCGCAGTGCAGCAGCCGTCGATGAAGATGACGACTTTGTCGCCTGCAAGCAACCGTTCGCTGGAAGTATGTCCCTGTCGTTTGCTCTTTCTGAGCTGAGGACTCCAGCGACTTCTTGTTGCGCTGTGGAGTCCATTTCCTGGCCGACTTCTACGTAACCTCGTTGCTGGCCCCACGTGCCTTTCGGCTGCCTCCAACAATGACAGTGAAACCTTCGAATGTGATTTTCAATCACGCACAGGTGAGTTGGCTCAGATTCAACGTGCGAGCGGCTACAGTCTTTGTTCCTTGGCCAAACTGCCCGGATCAGGTGCAGTACCAGCTGCCAAGGTCCACCGTGACGCTGCGATGTGCTGAGGTCTGTATCGCGGTGTACGGCTGGACCTTGGTGGCCCCCAAGGTTTTGTCCAACAGATCATTCTGACTTTGATGCTGGCTCTCCTCTTGGCTGCTGGACTTGGATAGCCGACCTGCTGCGTTGCAATACCGGGTGGCAGATATCTTACAACTTAGGAAGCGGATCTGAGGCTGCGGCTTCCCGTCCATTGCCGTCCACAAAACCACGGTGCTCGATAAACTTGAAGACTTCAATCCAAGAAGAGACTTCCGCTTGATGATCAAGACGACCACTTCGAATTCCGCACCATTCGTGATGAGCATGCAGGATCCTGGACAATGGATACCTGGCCCGAGAGAACTGTCGTCGCTTAGCGGCTGGAGGGCCAGCCTGTCGGCTCCAATCTGTTGCGCTGGCGATGTGGGCCAGGTGTGCACCAAGGCCCTGACTGTACATATCATTACATATCCAAGGCCCTGACTGTACATATGCGTGGTGAAGTGGCAGCCAGAAACCGCGATTGCACGCACCAGATCAGTCCAAGTTGAGCTGAAGAGCAACATGGTGTCGTCGTTGTTAGCCTTGGCAGGACGGCCCTTTTGGTACAATCAATGGCTTTCGGATGCTGTGCGACAAAGATTTTGTGGCATGCACTCACATGTTCACATGTCGGAATACGTCTGGCTGTCAGCGCGGGTGTTGAGTACGTCATATGTCAACAAGGATGGGACGTCTACCAGAACAGCCAGTGCCATGGGAAGAGGTGGATCTGCTCCACGCTGCATCGCTGAGTGGCGAAATATTTCGCCTTTACGTTCAGGTGAATGCTGCATGGGGACAAGCCTGTCTCCTGCTGGATGCTCTTGTTTGCAGCTTATGATGTAGTGAAGCTTGTTCAATTCTGATGCAACGAAGCGTTGCTGGCGTTTGGATCTCTGCTGAAGGTGAAGAAAGCCAATTTGCCGACCGCGCAGTCTCAGTATAGGCCCTTCGACCTGCAGAGTGTCCGCCACGGCTTTGAGAAGAGAGCGCCTTCATCGGAAGGCAGTAGTCGGACTCGGCTGCAAAGGGCTATGTAAGCAGGTTAGCATGCAACTCTTCGTTCACCGCTATCTATCGGTCGAATGATCGGCCACGCAGAAGCAGTTTCTCTATACGTGTAACCGGCTCAAAGGGCAAACTGGCCCTGTGCACAGTCTGCGGCACTCCAAATCGACTATCCAGGCTTCCGCTCCACCCAAATCCCTGGACCCTCACTCTGTGATGTGACAGGCTTGTACCCCGTGGCAGCCACTCGACCATCAAGGCCGCAGCCTGCGTAGCTTACGAAGACTCAGAGCTGCAGTGCTTGTGCATGGAGCAGTCTGCAATGTCCGATGATGCAATATAGAGTGAAGAACACACTACACTACTGCTGTTAACTATCGCTGAACAGACTGCTGTTGTTGTCGTCACGAAAGCTAGCTTCTTTGGAGCTTGCGTGAATTGTTGTTTACAGATTCGGTTTGGGTCAAAGTGTGACTTCGAGCTGAGCTTAGCAGAAGCAGCAGAAGTGCATAGTTTGTTGACAGAGTTGGGATTGGAATACTGGAACCGACGTGTCACTCAGTGGACTGCTGCACCAAGCAGACGCCCGAAGAGTTCGGATAGAGCGCCAGAGGTGAAAAGGTCAGCCCAAAGAAATGCTAGTCTCAGAGACCGAGACAGAAACCAAGAAGGAGCGGTGTAGCGATTCTATTTCGGACACCGCGGAAAGCCGCTTTGGATCAGGGAAGCAAGGAAATTAACGAGTGTTATACTGTTATGCTATCTCAAGCTCCAAGCTCCTGTTGCAGTTCAAGCCCGTAATTGCGTGACAATGGGTGCTTCAGCGACGGAATATGCAGTGAGATTACGGATGTGGAAGGTTGGTGGCAAAGACTTCGAGCTGTACGGCTGCGATGGGGGGTGCAATGCTCAACCTGTTCGGCTGGATCCGCCAGCGATTTAAAAATTTACTGGCGTGGCAAGTCATGCTTTGGTCGTGTAGTCAGTGCTTTTTCACGCAGCTGCTAGGGCAGCTCCTTCATTGAGGGCCGTCAGTCCGATCGCTTGTGTGAGATTCCAAGGCTTTCTAGCTTCTGGGCTGCATCCCAGTTCGGCTCTGCAATGCACGTGCTGGCCTCGGATGGGGGTTCTCCATAATGAGGCGGCGACCCACTAGGACCACCGAAGGCTTCAACTGAGAGTCAGCTGGCCTGTGCGCTCGAGGCTTTCCTGTGTTTCACGCAGGAGGCGGAGCAGGGGTAGAGTTCACTCGTCGCACCCTGCCCAAAGCAAGAGCCATTGCAGCTGCAAGAAGCCCCTGCTGGCAGTGTAGAATAGCATGGAACCGTGTCACCAGCCGGCAGGTGGTAAGCTTCCTGCAGAGGAGCGCTCCTCTGCAGCTCCCCTTTAAAATCGAAAGAGATAAGGCCGGGCTGCACTGTAGCTCCTGTCATCTTTCCTCTTTGGCTTCATGATGCGCCTTTCACGGTGGGCTGTCTGAGACGGCGAATGAGGTGGGTGGTTGCTCCGTGAAGGGCAGCCAGTTTGACCAAGAGCGGTGGACGAAGGCATGACAGAACATAGCAGTAGTGTTGTCTGCGATGTCTGTGGCTGAGCTGTTTGAAGGCCGCAGACATGAAATTCGATTGACTTGTTTCCTGTGTGTCTCCGTATCTTTGTCCTTCTCTCTCCCCCGCTCTCGTGGCTTGTCGGCGTAGCTGTGCATCTTTGCGGTACCAGCGATGGCATTGGAACTCAAAGCTACAGCAGATGGACTGCAACTGGATAATTGTGACGGGCTTCGGCAACTCATGCTGTCATCAGATTTCCTGACTGTAATTAAGCAGCTCGGTCAATTGGAAGCAAGAGCCAACAGGCTTTGAAGTTCCTTCTCATGGACTTGAAATACCTCATTGCGGTCATCGAGACGACGGGTCCCAAGTCGAAAATGCGCTTCCTCCAGCAAAGTGTCGAACAGGAGCTCTCTACCTGCATTGAAACAGCGCGCTCAGAAGTCTAGAAACAGTCAGCGGTGCCGAGGCGCGACTTCATGACATCTAGAAGCAGCGCGACAGCCGCATCCTGAAAAAAAGGCTCAATACACATGCGCCAGGTAGATGCCCAGGAAGATGTCTTGCCACCCCTCTTTGCGATTGTTGCCATTCCTGTTGTGATTTGCAGGGATGAAGTTCGAACGTGATTTGCATACGAGCCGCAGTGGCAACGTGCGGCTGACAAGAGCAGATCGGCGAGAGCATTTTTTCTTGAAACTTCCAAGCCGCAGGGGGATCGGCTCGCAGCTGTCGTCCCCTCTCCGTCACTGAAGCAAGCAGCCTGGCTTTCCGCAGCAATGGCGCTTTTCAGGCCGCAAAAGCAGTGGACAAGAGCTATTCATCTCTAGTGAAGCGAAGTCGACACAGACCCGACTGCTTTGAATCTCTGAACCTGGGGTCCTGGCCCGGCTGCCCCAAGGGCCCCAAGCCTCGGCGCAAGGATGCTCCTGACTGCCTTGGCCTGGCAGCTGGCCAGCGCGGCCCTGCTGGCCCAGGATCACAACTTTAGGTTCGAGTCTCTGTACGGGTGTCGGCAGACTGAACCAAGTTTTCTGAAGGAGCCGGTGAAGCCAACGACCTTCGTAAACACGCCCGACTTCAAGGCAAAGAGGGTCACTACAACTGCGCAGTGCCGCACTTGACACATGCATCGAAGCAGCCATTGCAAGACGCTCTGCAATCTGAAGGCTTCAGACACCCTGCGAGTACAGCTGTGGGTCTGGCACCTACCCTGCACTGCCCGGACCAGTTTCTGATGACCAGGGGCATATCCGCGCGTGACAGGTTCTCGGAATTGTCTGCACGACGGGGCTGGACCCGGACTCAGAAGTTGGAGGGTTTGATGGAACCATCTCAACACGAGAGTCTATTTTCCCGGACTCCTTTGTTCGACCTGCGCAGTCGTGTTCATAGCTGATGAGGGCGTTAAAAGGCCTCCCTCCCCTTCCATGTGAAGACCTCGCGCTTGCCTCTGAGGTTGGGTCGGCTCGAAGCTCAGCCTTGGAAAGAGCTGCACTTTGACAAAGTTTCGAGAACTGTAAGGTCTGGTGGATGCCTGGAGCTCAGATCCTGTGAAGCCGTGGAGGTTTCCCCTATCAACGGCTACGCACATTTGAGCACGCGTGCACAGTGTTCTGCGATTTCGGTTTTTGCTTAGACATTCAAAACATGCTAATTATCGTAATGCATGACAATTGCAGCTTGCACACGTGTTTTTAACGTTCCACAGAAACTGTTCAGAGACGTTTCCAATTGGAGTGACACGAAACACCCAGGTTCCGGGTGTAACAGGGCACCCATGGTTGTCCCACGCATGTGTAGGTCAAAGGATCATGATAACACTGGAACCTCGGAAGAAGTCTAAGGTGGTGCTCTAGCACAGGTGCATTCCAGGGTCACCAGTCCTGCACACATTCTTCCACAAGTTAAACAATCGATAAGTATGTAGGGATCCCTGCCTTCAGCTTAGTCTCGAAGTTGCGTGGCACAAACGCAAACACAGGAGTGTCGCAGCTTTCGCGGGACCGTCCCCTTTTGGGAGGCTTTCTGAAGACTCTTTCATGGTGCCGAGATTTTCTTGGACCATCTTGAGAAACAGCCCTGCTTTGTTAAGACGACCGTGTTGGACAGCCACGAGTAGCTCTACCGGGCCGAGTCAAGTCTAGGATGATGATACAACCTGCAGGACTTACTCAGGACTTAGGGCTTTTTCGAAGCCTTTTCTGACGTAGTGGATGGCTCAGAATCCAAACTATCTGGTCCATCCTTTGCTGCCAAAAAGACCCTCGGTTGTGGAATTTTGGGGTGATGTATTCACATGTACATATGTACATATCCACGGTATCCTTGGGTGTGTATCTGTGAATGTGTGCATGTGTTCACGTGGTAAGGTGTATGTAGGTGTATACTCAGTGTGTGTATGTGTGTTTGCCCGTACACGTAAACATATATATATATATATTATATGTAGACATACATACATATGTGTGTATGTGCATGTGTGTGTACGTGTGTGTGCATGTGTGCATGTGTATACTGTTTGTGCGCAGCTGTCAGTGCGCGTGCGGACGTGTGTGTGTGTATGTATGTGTGTATGTAGGAATATGTAGGTATGTGTGTATGTATGTATGTATGTATGTGCGTATGTGTATGTGTATGTGTGTGTGTGTGCATATTTGTATGCATGCGTACACATGTGCAAGCGTGCAAATTGCCAGTGTCTATGGCACGTGCCTTCGTCTTTCTGTTTACACACTTTCAGCAGCTTCAGGTCATTTTATTGTGAGCCCTCGGGACAGGGCCCTTTGCAACATCCCCATGACCAGGTTCAAGACCACCCCCGGTCAGGCATCGTGATCAGGCGTGGCAGTTGCCCTTCGGTGATTGCTCTGTCAGTTCCCGGTATACAGAGCTTCAACACGCATACACAGACCGGCCTCAGCCTCATGCTGAACTCAACACTGTTTTGATGGAAATTGCTTGCGCACCGAGAGGCAATGTTTGCGGTCATCTTGAATGAGATCCGCCTGAGCTTGAACCCGGGGCTCGGAGCAACAAGTGCTCGGTTCAGCTTGGCAAAGATGCTTGCGCGAAAGGAGTTCGAGCAGACTCCGATGGAATCTGATTGGATCGATAGTGGCTACCATTTCGCATGCGATAAGATAAGCAAGCATCGCTGTCCTCTTCGCGTTGAGCGCCCGCACGACCCGATGCGATGAAACACCATGTGTTGATCGGAGAACTTGCGCTGAATTGCTATGTTTTGAAGCCTGGATCTAAGTTTGAAGCAAGTGCTGCTCGGGTGCTTGCACGGTTCCGAAAGCACAACTGTGCGTCTCCTGTTCTCTCACAGAGAGAAACAACTACAGTCCCACTGCTCCCCGAACCAGGTATCCATGTAGCCTGTAGGTGGGTTCGTAGTCCCATGCTCTCAGTCTACAGCCACAGACTGTAGTGTCGGATCTTCCTGCCTCATTTTCTAGAGATTGGAAAGACATCACAAGTGTGCAAGTACTGCAGGACACACGTGTGTGGCACCCGTGGCAACTCATAGCACATGGAACACACAGGAACGAAAGGGTCGTGATGTGGGCCCGGGCCCCCCCGAAGCCACACCCCTGTAATCCAGCTGCAGACCACCGCCTTTCGCAGAATGCCCTGAGTAGTTTGCCTGCGAAGATGACAGCAGAGGAAGAGGCTCTGCTCGGCTCTCCAAGCGCATTATCGAATGCCTAGCTCCTGGCAAAATGGTCTTGTGAGGCCAACGATGGTCTCGAGCCGGCAGTGTCCAGCAACCCGATGGGCCTTCCACTGAAGGAGCTCCGAAGATTGAAGGACCGGCGTGGAGTCCCTGAGCCCGCAGGGTTTGAGTTGGTGGCCCTTTCTGTTGACAGGACCAGTTTCAGGATGAGGAAGGTCAGCCAGTCAAGCTGGACGAAGAGTCTGCGCCCGAGTCGATGTGGTGCCGGGCCACTGTTGAATTGCAAAGCTTCTACGTTTCCTCTTTGCAATGTTTGAGGCAGTTTGTTGATGCACTGCTCTCCCGGCTGACGGGGTCCATGTCAACATCACAAGCCGAGTCGCTGCCTCGTGTGTTGGCTTCTGGCCGCCTAGCTGCTGATATGGTAGTCGACCTGCAAACGCTGAATGCGAGGCGGCGGCGGTGGGAGGGGGAGCTCCGGACGTTGTTCAAGAAGATCGACGCCAGCTGCTCCGAAAGCGTAACGTGGGAGGCCTCCGGCTCGTGGCTTACGGCTCTTACGGCTCTTGCACAGATTCGAGGGCCAGCATAAGCCGGCGAGTCTTGAGACTTGTAAAGGCTGTTGCGCAGTGTTGGCATGCCACAAAGATCCCGACCCCAGAGCCACCCCACAGGAGTTCACGAACTACATGCTCTTCCATGCTCCGGGCTTCAACTCTTCAGACGGCGCTTGCGAGCCGTTGCCCGAGGACGAATTTTGGAACAGCGTAACTTCCCTCTACGCACAAGATTTGAAAGTTGGCCCACATAGCAAAGAAGGGCATGAAGACTTATACAAGCTGTTCCGTGAAAGGCATGCAGCAAGGAGCCTGCAGACAGCCCGAGAGCGACTGAGGCCGACCCACAACGCTGCAGCTGAAGCGTTGGCGGGAGCCTGGCAGTGTGGCCACATGGACCGCTAAATTGACGAGACACGAGATTCGAAGCCGTCTTCCTGCATCCTCCGTGCTCGGAGAACAGATGCAGGACATGATCAACAACATCGCGGTCGTTTCCGATTTCGCCAACAAGCAGGATAATGGCAATGCGCAAGCCTCAAGCAACAAGAACTGGCAGCTTGCGTAGACCAGCTACATGCATCCCGAAGTCTTAAACCCGCAGTGAGCCAGCGGCTAGCCGTAGGGACCGAAGCGACTCTCGGATGTTCCAAGGCGACGAGCAGCGCTCCGGCTGGCCACGCCCGGAGGCGATGGATGGAAGCAGTGGTAGTAGTCGTCGTCGTCGACTTCGCATCAGTCATCATCGAAACACTAGCGGTACTAGTAGCTTTCGGGACGTGCAAGGATTGCCGTCGCATAAACTGCGGATTTCCGACCTAAGGGGTCCCCTCTGTACCAGGTACATTACTGCTGGACGGGACGGATTTGTCAAGGTGCCTTGCCTGCTCAACAGTTTCAACCAAGTGCATTCGGTTTGGAGGATCAAACAAGGGCTTGTGCTCGAGGGTTCGCCGCTTGATGTACTCACTCCGCTTGTGTAGACTGGTTGCTTACACAGCCGCTGATGTCACAGCTTTCAACTGTTTGTTGACCAATGAGAGGTTTGGCATCCGAACCTGACGCTGCACAAGGAGATTGATGTCAGCTGCTCAGCTTCATGTCCGGGCCCACGTTGATTCGTTGTTGCCTCCATTGAAGATCGGAATGCGGGAGGTAGGACAGACGAGCAGCTGGCTGTCGGCATGTTGCTGGATGCAGAAGCAGCAGCCCCACTTATTCATATGTGCATCCGTGCACGTGCAAATGTGCACACGTGTTCTTCGGAACTTCTGTGCAGGTGTAGTTGTATGCACGTATGACTGCTGCATGTATACTGCTTACTAACACTGATGCAGTATGTTTGTCCGTACTGCTAGTGGTACTACCAGGATGTCCCACCACTACATGTTTACCAGTGCGATTTGACTGAACCCAAGATAGTTAAATTCATCGTGGATACCTTCGGGACAGGCAGGGTTCGAGTGGAAACGGTGAACTTGGTGGTTCAAGTGCAACTGCAGGGGATTGAAGTGGCATTAGCGGCTTTGGTACTAGTGGCAGTCGGCTGGCAATATGCGCTGGTGCTAGCACGGAAATCAAGAGCGAGGGGCTAGCGTGCATTGTCTGAGGATGATCTGAGGCACCTTGCAAGTGCCAAGGCTGTCGAGGTACCTCTCGGTTTTGCAAGCGTGTTCGCCCGATCTGTGGCTGCGTTTTATACAGCCCTGTGCCTCCTGCTTCTCATTGCGTCATGCCTCCCCAGCACGACGGCAACGGATTGCAAGGATGCTTTTCCTACCTTTGCGAGGAGCTGTCCCTTGTGCTGACTGGTGCAGATCGGCACCACCTGTCAGCTCTGAGTACTCCGAAGCCTCCCAAGCGCAGTCAAACATAACATCACGTTCGAGCCCCGCCTTCAGAGTTGTGTCGTCGCAAGTATTGTGGACTCCGGCGATCATCGTGGTCGGAACACAGTCCGGACGTAGTGCTTGGAAGTAGCATTGACCGTGCTTTTTGTCTGGATCCGTAGGGCTGGACATTGAAGGGACGACTTAACTCCGTTCCTAGTTCGGATGCTGCAACATCAAGAAATGCGGCTGGACTTCATTTTCTAAGCTTGGTTGTTCCTGGCTAGATATTCCCTTCCTATATCCACGGCGCGACTGAGGAGTGGCGTAGGGTTGAGCCGTGGCAGGGTGGTGCGTCCAAGATGATTTTTTTCCTACTTGCAGTGACTCTCATTCGTGCATCTTTCCGGATCGCTGCAAGCATGACTTTGGGGTTCATTGAGAAGGAGCCTTGCCGGTGCTTTCCTGCACCAAGGTCCAGGAAGCTGGCCGTCGCTTCGTCCAGCCGTATGCCAAGTTCTCTTAGGTGCACTTTGGAAGTCGTAGGTTCATGACCGCACCAGCTGAGGCTTCCGCATCTTCTTCTACGACAGCGCCCTCAGCACGGGCTCTCAAGCACGGCATCGCTTTGCACGGCTTCTCGAGCTCCAATGCTCCAAGGCCCCGTCAGCCACATCGATCACAAGGACGGAACGCCTGTCCCCCACAAATCTCCGTCTTACCTAGCAGCACGCAGATATGATGCAGGGCCTTCCCTTCCCCACCCCTGCACCTGCTGTGGCATAGTACGTGTGGTCTTGCTTGGGTCCTTGTCTTTTCGGCTTCTTTGTCTGTTTGCCTTGAGTGGCGGTTGTGTTCGTTCCGGGATGCTGACAAGCAGAAGCTGTCATCGGGGCTGTCTCGCCGTAATTGCATTCGATTTCCCACCACACACCATGGCTGCTGAGCAGCTAGCAAATTAGGGCAGAGGGGGCAGTGAGTGCTACGGAGGCAAGGTTGCAGCTGTGAGTTAACAGTGTCGTTATCTGCACGAAAGGTGGTGGTGTTCACCTTTTCCCCTTGCGGAGCCCCCGTCTCGTGCGGTTTTGTGCGGTTTGCCCTGGAAGCAATGGCTGGCACGCGGATCATTGCGAGATCCGTCGCCTCGGCTGGTGGGTTCTATTCGGGTACGAACCGTGCCTGCAACCTGCCGCGGCGAAATCAAAAGACAGGCAGATCACGACTACATGCGAGCTACTATTTTCCACGTTTGAGATTCCAATTTGCCATGCGCATTGGGGGGATACCATTGGCGGGTGGCAGACCATCACAGGGATCATCTTGGTTCCCAGATTTGCATAGTCGAGCCCTGCTGAAAACGCAATCTGAATGCCATATGTGTTTTTTGCTCCGACTCCTTGCCGCAAATCGTTCGCAAATTGATTTGCTTGCATTAAGCTTTGCAAAAAGGATAACTGCTTATATACATTGACCTTCGTGGCACCCGGTGGCACAGATCTAGGGTATAATCCTGATCTCTACGGGCCAAAGAGTCTACGAGGCTGCATCAGGCTTCTCAGCACCATCAGCAACAGTATCGCTTTTCTGAGCAGTGTCGGCACTTCTACTTCTCTCCCTCAAGCTGTTGCCACAGCAACTGTGCTGGGGCTGCCGCTGCTTCCTGGGTGGGGCCGAGGCCCCTCTGCTTGGGATACACTGAGTGTGGCCCTCAGGCAGTTTTAGCTTTGTTGACGTCGGGGGAGCTTTGAGCTGCTCTCGCTGCGCCTTCTCAGTTTCCACGAAAACAAGAGCTCCGAGAAGGAGATCCTGATGGTCGGTAGGAGAGCCCGGTAGTGCATTTGAGGCGAGTGACAGCTGCGAGCTTTATGCCTGTCCCGCTGTGGGCCATTGAGGTGACGACAAAGGCTATGTCGGACGCTCGGACATCACTCCAGCCATGGCATGGCGCATTTAAGCATTAACTTTTGATTGGTTGCAGTCAGTTCGAGGTCAGTGTCTACCCTTTGGATGCCAACTACTGGCTCGAACAAGAGCCTAAGTCAGAAGGGAAGCCTGACAGCGATGGCAAAAACAAAAGGCGAAGGCCGCTCGCTTCAAGTTGAGCCCTGACTGACCCGGTTACTCGATTCCTTTAGACATGATGATGTGCAGCCAGGTCCCGCACAAAGTACCATACGGACTGGGTCACAAAGGCCAGAAGTTTGGACGATTGTGATCTGGCCTTTCTCCGACACATCTGGTGCAATGTCCGATGTCCTGGAAGGTTGGCTTTGTCTCGCAACTTCAAGCGATGGTTACTTGCAGCCTGGATGGCGAAATCAACATCTGCGATGTTCACACCAATCAGCACCTTTGAGCCAAATCCAAGAGGGTCTTATGAGTGGGACTTGCTGGCTTGCAGTTTCTATTTTGGGGATGGCCTGTAGACAAAAAAGAGAGCATCTCGGTACATCAGATTTGGCTTGTGGTGCTCATGCTGTTTTGACGTTTCTTCTGAACCTGAGGCGAAAAGAAGGGCGCGATGCCGTACGCCTTCACAAGAAAGGCGAGATTTCTGACAACTACCTGCTTTGTGCGACCGCATCAGAATAGGGCACCCCTATCGAGTTGTATAGAGGGGTTTGAGTCAGGCTTGTGGAGGTGTCAGCTGTTTGCATTCATGTACAGAGATCATGTGTGACATCATGGTTTCGGGAGTAAGGGATCGAGACTTAGGGATTAGATCAGCGGGATGCGGGGACCACGACGGGAATTGCAAGCTGCCAGGGTGATCATATATTGGAAAGACAGCATCTCCGTGGCAGCCACAGCAGAAAATGTTGCAGCCAGAACTGACTGTGATTGATAGGAGGGCGAGGTACCATTTAACAAATGGGGGAATGGATTACTCAGTCACGTCCTCGATAATTGGATAGCGGACGGAGTTGAGCTTTCGCAAGCTCTCTTGGAGCAGTCCTTCGAAAGTCCGAAAGGCTAAGCATCCTAACTCGAAGCAAACCGAGTCGCTGGTTTTTGCCTGGCGTCCAACGTCGTGTTACTCTTTGCTAGCCTCGGCCGGCTCGTCGCATCGGGGCGGAGGCGTTCACTCCTGGTGTTGGTGCGACAACTACAAGTTCTTTGCTTCGGGCGGCTGGGAGCCTGTGGTCGAGCATGGGTAGCGTGGAGCATCTGAGTAGAAACCAAGGATCGGACCGTCAAATCATCATCTGGAATCCCTACACGCAGAAGGCCATGAACTACCTGCAGGGGCCGGGGGCCCCAGGGCACACGCACATGATTCTTTAAGCCACTTGCCAAGAAGCCAGGGCGTAGCAGACACACGTCCAGCATAGTAATTTGTGCGCAGAAGCTCCCGGCTGCCGATAAATGCCGCAGTCATAGCTCTGAACATGTTTCCTCAGCTCTCGACAAATCGCTTCTAGGCACAATGCACCGGTCTTGGATGTTCTCGTCAACGAGAAGCAGTGCCCGGTCTGATTGGACACTTTTGCGGGATGTCGGTGGCAGAATCTGGTCTGAATTCTCGAGTGACCGACCATGCTGGATGACATCTCAGGCACCAGATCATCTCGATGTCTGTTGACAAGGTTGTCAAGGCAGCACGCAGACTCGTCGCTCATGGCCCGTTCCATGCATGCCATGCCGAACACTGCACCCTGCCACTTTGCGGTGCCCTGCTTTGCTGCAGGTTTGGGACATTCTGAACTACCAGTGTATCCAAACCTTCACCGACAAAACCGAGTACAAGCCGGAGGCAGGTAATTGGAGCTTCAACCCATGGAGCCCTGTAAAGTGAAAGACGTTGTCCTGTGAGGACAGGCTCACCTGCATGGCTTTCGACGAAGAAGGCGCGAACATCAGGTTGAAATGCTATACCTTGAGAGGTCGTATCTGTCCTGCGGATTCTTCTGTGGAGCTGGTGCCTGGCACGGCTGTGTCAAATCCGAGCAGAACACAGTCGATTTGCCTGTAGACGTCTTGACCCCGTACATGGAAGGGCTACATAACACGTGGAGCCTCGAATATACGATGCCTGCTCATCCATACACATATATGTATGTATATATATATATATACACGTACACACTCTCTCTCTCACATATATATATGTATGTATTTACGTATGACATATGTATGTATGTTCTTATGTGTGCCTGTACGTATTCTAAGGACGACATGGGGTGGTGCAGCAATCGAATAGGATCCCGAAAGGAGTCTTCATGGCCTTTTACTTTGCCAAAAGTTGAAGAAGTGTGGCAACAGCTCATATCTCTCCATAGGCTCCGCAGGCTTCAATCCCTGAAGCAAGAAAGCACCACGAAGCCACCAACAGACACACAAGAGTTCCGGATTCACGTAGCGGTAGCTCGATGGAGGACCTGCACTGGTGCTGTGCTCCAGCCTAATCAATGTGTTGCCGATCAGTGTCAAGGCACGACCCAGCTCGGGCAAGGGCTTGACGGCTTGGCTTTCATGTTCGAGGGCTCGAGGGGTGTCAAACGCCTGTGTTTTTTTTCCACAGGCTCCACAAGACCGCTCTTGCCACTTCAGTAAGGTCCCGACAGACAGCAGTAGCCGTCGCACTCATACGTTGTTGACATGCCGGCTCAAGTTCTCATTTGTCCAGAAGCTCTCACGATGACCGCTTCGAGTTCTATAGAGCCCTTGACTGCATTCGTAGATCTTTCGAAGGTTGCAGCTCGATGTTGGCTGATGCAGCTTCCTTCCATGCCACAAAGTCTGCAAGCCTTGATGGCTGCAGGTTCAAACCAGTCGCACTCATCTCGCGCCAATAGCGTGCTGGCTGCATTCTACCGGGTGTTCCAGGTGTTCTTGGTCAGTCCGCGACCATTCTTGCGCTGGATGTTTTGACGTGGCCAGCAAGTGCTCGATGTGTGTGATCCACTTTGGTGAAACACCAAGGTTGGAGCTCTGTACAACGATGTTTTCCACCAGATCATCTCCGGGGACAACACGGGGACGGTGTCGGTGGATTCCTCGCTCGCCAGTTACGCAGTGAGGGGATCCTGTTCGCACCTTCTTGACAGCTCGAGGTGTGGGACATCAAGACAGGGAAGCTCGAGTTTGAATTCCGTCGTGCGCACCAGGACCTGTTGCCAGCAGCATGCCGCTTGAGTGTTGTGTATCATGGTGGTTGAGTTGAAAGGATCACAAGATGACATGCATGGCTTTTGACGAGTCGAAGCGATGCCTCTATACTGGTGGAGAGGCTGAGAAACGGGTGCTGTGCGAGCATGTCTCTGTGCACGTCTCTGTGCACGTGTGTGTGTGTGTGTGTCATGAGCACAACATCTCTGCACTCGATGACAGCCGCACGGGTTTCCGTGAAGCAGTCTCTTCTAGCTCGCTTTGCTGTCGCACTTACTCGCAGACCCAGGAGCTCTTGTAAGAAGGCGATCTTGCAAATGATTTCAGAAGGTTGATGCAATGCCTGGGAACGGATGTGGACAAGACTCGACCTCCCACGACCAGGATGGGTGCGTTAAGCTGTGGAACTTCTCCTCGGGCCAGCAGTTCTGCTCTTGGTATTGCTTCGCTTGCATTTTTGAGACTTTGAAGCAGATCCACAACCCGCACACTGAGTTTGCTGGCGTGTGCCGGGTAGACATTCCCTTCGGCATTGCATGTTGTTTCCCTCTGCCAAAAGTTGGCAGGAAAGTGGGTGGAACTGCTGCTCTGTTGGTCTCTTTAGGTTGCGTACATTTACTATGCGGAAGCCCGCAGAGATTCGGAGCCAGGGCCTTGCTGCAAACCAGTTCGTCTCTCGCTCTCTCTCTCTCTCTCGCTCGCTCTCTCTCTCTCTCTGCAGAAAGCATTCATTCACGTTTGCAGCTCTTGTCCGGCAACGACTTGTGATCGTGATAGGCTTAACACAGAAACAGCGACGTACTTCGACAATGGACATTGTATTACATATTGCCGAGTCGCCTCGACGTGCATGCTCAGGTCTGTTGTGGGCCCAAGAGGGGCCCAACACATTTGTCGTCGGGTTGGCCTGGGACAGGCAGCCCACTTGAATGTTGCAGGGACCCACTAATATACATGCTTCGATACGATGCTGCCGAACGGGCTGACCCAGAATTGGTTGCTGAAGTATGTCGTTGCCTCGCGGGTCAAGGTGCAGGCCGGTCATCCTCCGAAGTAGTGCCGTATGGGGGTCAGGCGCATCTACATCTGGCCGGATAGCCACAAGCAGCAGGCCCGACCGACTTCAGCAGAGCGGTGTTGGGATAATTCACATGGCGGCGCATCGGCAGCACCATGTTTGTCGCATATTCTAGAGCGAGCCTGGCGCTGCCAACACTGGTATCATTGGTATGTGGTGAATACTTGCCACACTGGTCGGCCGACTTGCAATGGACTTCCGTATTTTAACCTGTTCTGCTGTTGCGACGCGCAGGTGGAACCGCAGTATGTGCTCGAAGACTTCACCGGTCACGGGCATACGGACCGACTCCGGCAGATTGAATGCCAGTACAGCATCGGTTCTTGAACGCTGTGATCCGGTCTACCTCGACTCTAAATAGAGTTCCGTGTTCGCTTGACTCAGTGTTTGGTGACTTTCCAGGACGATGTTACTTGTCTCAGCAAGCTATCGTCGGTCACAGGCCTCCTGGCAACTGGAGGCACGGGAGTATCAGTGAGGAAGTCCGAAACATGTGAAGCCTCAAATGGTCTAATGCCAGAATCTTGACGGACGTTGGCATACCCATCCATGATCGGTTGACGACCATAGATTTCACACATGCACATGTGTATATATGTACATATAGTATGTAGATAGATATCGGTGTGTATACATATATTAATATACTCATTGATTCATTCATTCATTCATTCGTTCATTCGTTCCTCCGTTCATTCTTTCCTCCGTTCATTCGTTCATTCGTTACTTTATCCATTCTTTTCATTTCTTCGTTCTTTCGTTGATTCATTCACTCATTCCTGCATGCCGGCATTCACTCATTCACTCATTCATTCATTCATCCATTCACTCATTCATTCATTCATTCATTCATTCATCATTGAAACATTCATTCATTCGTTCACTCATTCCTTGATGCATTCATTCATTCGTTCATTCATTTATTTATTCCTTCATTCATTCGTTCGTTCGTTGGTTGATTCATTCACACATTCCATCTTGCAGCCATTCACTCACTCATTCCTTCATTCGTTCATCTATTCATTCACTCATTCCTTCATGCAGCCATTCGTTCATTCATTTATTCATTCGTTCGTTTGTTCATTCATGCATGCATGCATTTATTCATTCGTTCATTCATTGATGCATTCGTTCATCAATCATTCAGTATACAGACACATATATGTTTATACACACACACATGCAAATATACGTACGTGCATACAAACTCCCTCTCTCTCTCTCTCTCCCTCGCCATCCATATATATATATATATGGTCAGGCGTTTGGCGTTCCCGGCCCCCCCCCCCCCNGCCCGTTTCCGCACTCGCCAGCCCCCCCGGGGGGGGGGGGGGGCTGGGCACGCAAGGGCCGTACCGAAGCTTAATTATAAGTAAGTGGGGGGGGGGGGGGGAGGGAGGAAGAGGTTGACTGAGAGTGCGAATATAGTGGGCGGCCGGTGGGGGCCCCCCGCCCCCCCCCCCCCCGGGGGGGCTGGCGAGTGCGGAAACGGGCGGGGGCCGTTGGAGCTGCGACTGGATGGTGGGGTCGTGCTGGGGGGGCGGCCAGGGCTCAGACGAAAGCCCTTCGCAAGCCGTAAACCGTAAACCCTATAACGTAGCGCGTGCTCCTGTTTTGATTAACCTTAACCTGTACTTTAAACCCTACATCCAACCCAAAACCCTGCCTACATGCAGGCTCTAAGCCCAAAGCAGAACATACACCGCAAATCCTCCCTAAGCCCTTGTCGACTCGAAGCCTTATACCGAAGAACCGTAAACCCAAAACTCAACAGCAAGCTAAACCCCAAACCCCAAAACCCCACAACCACCCCACAGGGGGAAGAGGGACCCCACACCCCACACCACAGAGGAGGGGGGGCCCCGCCCCATGTCCGGACCATTGGCCTTTGGGCGGGGGGCGGGCGCGGAGCGCGTGACCATATATATATATATATACACACACACACATATACATGCACGAAAATGTACGCAAAAATCCGTCAGCCCTCCGGAAGGTGATGATGGCTATGTCTGCTTCTGGAAGATCCAGGACGCAACGAAGCAGATCTGCAGGGTTCCCTTTTCAGCGGTGGTTTGTAGGAGCAAGGGGTCACTTCGGAACCTGCCGGAACAGAAAGCGTGTGACCACCGCTATCTGTGGCCGTTCTGGCGCACGAATCGGCTGGTTCTCCCTCCTCCGCACTTCGACCTCGGCAATCAAGAAGTAGAGGAGAGCTTGTGATCCTTTAAGCCTGGCTTCTCCTGACGCCCACTGCAGGCTGCTCCTGCTGCCAGCATGTCGCAGTGGAGTTTGACGATCTTGCGACTGGATAGTTTTTGGGGAAAGATATTTGCGAGTTCTTCGGACCTTTCTGGAGAACGGCTTAATTGATTGATTGATTTCTTGCCTCGGTTTGTTCGGTCGAGTTCCTGCATTCCTATTCTGCCAGCGATCCTCTTCCTCGGATGTTGCTGCAGGTCTGATGCTCTGTTGCTTTCGATTTGCCTCTCATTGCAAATGGCTTACCTAGGCATCGACTGGTGGGTAAGAAGTGCAGCATCACAACCGTGCCATAGCAGGCTGACTGTGTGATCATCGTTCGACATCCCCTGTGCCCGAACCCTCAACCTGCCCACTTCACACGAGTTTTCGCAACGCGCTCGTGATGCGTAGTCCGGTCTGAAGCGAAAGGCATGTGCGCAACTGCGGCCCTTTGCTCGTCAAACTTTGCGGATGTTTCTGCAATGGTCTGGCGCAGCCTTTGGCCAAGAAAGTATGTCTTTAGTGCCAGATCCCCACCACCGGAAGAAAGTTTGTACAAGTTACGGGGGCACGCAGGTGAACAGCACTGGAATGTGGAGTTTCTGCCGATCAATTATTAGACTCCGCTCTGCCGACTCTCAGCGGCTTCGTGCTTTCGATCTCCCTCACGTGGCAACCCCTCGACTTCGCATAGCGATGGAGGCCTTCTCGAATAGACCACTATGTATACCTGTATACAGCTACGTGTATGATGTCGTACGTGGCCGCGCATCGTAGAGCCTAATAAAGCGTGTTGGTGAAGGAGACCGCGGCTGGTGGTGGTGCCAGCTCCAGGTGCAGAGTGCGGACACGCAAAGCGAACGATTCAGAAACTGGCAAATGCTCAGCCAGACGAGTTTCAGAGTTTGTCTGCAGCCACCTTGTTAATCCGAAGTGCAACCAAAACAGAAACATGATCCGTGCCATGTTCCACAGTTATTGTGGCTCAGGAGATACCGCCTGTTTGATGGCCCCAACGCCGCATGCCAAGATGTGCTGTGCTCTGCACATGACCACACCCTCCCCAAACACAGCCACCGTCAGTTTCGAAAAAGACGAGGCTCCCAAAAAGAACGCAGCCTCGATGCACCGGAGCCCAGCCTTTGGTTAGAGCGTGACGCTGGAGCTTCTTGCCATTGCTGCCTTACAGTTCACAACACGGTCGTATGTGTTCTGAACTGAGGGAAGGAACGTCGGACCCCCGCAAGGGCAAGAAGAGTGGGCAAGGAGGCACCACGTGTTTGGACGTGTGTTCTAGGCGAGGTGCGTGCTCGTGCTCGGACTGGCCACTCGCAGGCGAGCCGACGCCGGCTTCGCACTCAGCCCGGGGGTCTGCAGCACACCCCGACTTCAAGGATGCCGACTCTACGACAATGCACCTCAATTTGGACGCACATGACAGAGTTTCGCTTCAGCGGCATGCTTTGGGATTCCTGACTCCCGACTGGCGGCTTGTTTGGAAGTGAAGGGAAGGTAAGGATTCGTGAGCCGCAGCACTCGAGGCAACGAAGCGCGTGTCTCACGCAGCTCAGCCGCAGGCATGGTAGCAATGGGGAGCAGCTCACGATTCGGCATCGGAAGCTTCCTCAGCCTTTGCAACCGCACTCTGGTCTTCCCTTGCAGGGCTACCCAGACTCTCCAACCTCGTCGTTGGCATCTCAGGAAAGGCATGAAGTTTGGATTCTCAGACATCTTAGTGGTCATCTCCTGCCTTTTTGCGAGCTCGCAAATACAAGGTAGGTCCTCCGAGCAAAGGGCTTTCTGCAGATGAACTGCAGCCGGTGCTTGTCCAAGGCTTCCTCCGGTTGGGGAAGGCCAGCCGTCAACCGCTGTGCAGCTGATTGCCTGCAGCTCCTCGGGTTGTTAGCTGCAGATACCTGAAAACTCATGAACTAAACACATAGTTTATCTAGTTAATCTGGTCTCGACATATTATTTGTGGGTTTTTCTATTGCAGAAATAGGTGGTTTTCTTGCAGCGCAAACAATCTCCGAAGACAGAGACCCGAGTGCCAAGCTGCTTCGTTTCTTTAGCGGCGATCGCCCAAGCATTGCCAGCAGTGCAGACTAACGCAGGACAGGAAGAGTGGTGGCCAGAGGACTTCCCTGATTCTAGGAAGCGGCGTCGGCATGGCATCGTTATTGTGCTGGACGGATGGTGTGGCAGTTTTAGACAGCTGGTCAGAGCAATCGAATGCATAGCCACCAGGAGAGCGAGAAGCGACGGCACTCCGCCATGAACTTGATGGAAAGGCTCTCAGGGTCTGACAAAGACGCAGGCCTGCCTTTAGTCTGCTGAGATGATGCCCAGGCTTCCACCCTCATGCCGTTTGCATGCACAAAGGTAGCCCTGAAGGTTCTGAAGCCTAGGATTGAAGGTTGCGGCTTCTCGCCGTAACGAACAGGCACGAGAAAGGCGCCTTCGTGTTTTGAGAGGATTCACGTCCTGCAGCGTGGAGCACACGATCTTCCTGGAACACAAGGACTTCCCAAGATGTCCAGTTCAAAGACCTCTCGCTTACAGCTGGAATGAATCGAGGAGTGCCTGCTAACCATTCACGCCGACCAGTTGGCGAGACTTTGGCTGTCACCTCGGACAAATTCCGGTGTAGGTTTGTCGCACCGGATCTGGCCTGGCGGAGTCATGAAAGATCGTGAGCCACAGTAGGTCAACCGTCATATGATTAAGGTCAGCTATCCGTGCCCCTGACTGCTCGCGAGGTCGACCAAACAGGCGGAGTTTCTGGGCAAACTCGCCAGGCTCTCAGGTCTGCGGTATGCACCTGCAGATGTCGCAGGCCACATGCTGTCCCACAGCCCAATCTAAACTCTACCGAAGTTCATCTGCAGCGCGGCAGTGGCAGTGTTCGAGAGTTCAGGTCTTCATGGAGGAGTCTCCAGAGGAGGCAAGTACAAGAATGGGATCAAGTCGTTGGTAGTGGTTGCAAAGGCGAGGTTTTCCAAATCCTGAGCCAAAAAGTGCGACGCATATGCAAGCAGAGCGAGAGGCAATTTACAAGCCAGCAGCCAATGTGCAGGCTTCTGGGCTGACTCTTGTGCAGCAAGAAGCCATCACTGCCGTGTACACCAGCACGGACAACATGTGGGCGCCCCACTTCCGGATAACATGTTCATGTTCTCACACTTTGCCTGATTGACGTGTGTAGACACGTCCTGCAGTTGCCGCTTTGCTGACTTCTTGTCAAATCGAGGTGGCTCTTCACAGGGGATGCAAACGGGCCTCTTGTCTTGCTGTTTCGGACCGTTTCCTGTTGCGGCAGGAGTTTGCGGCAGGAGCACGTACTAAAGTCATGGAAAACGACGGGGGATTGGAAGTTCTTGTCTGCAGTGCTGCATTGCCAGTTTGTATCGGTGAAGAGACTTTTCGAAGGCCCTGGTAGCATTGGCTGGGGAGCATTTCAGGTGGGTCCGAATCTGGGACCTCTCGACGATTCGCGTGGACTTGTGTCCATCACACCTCCTCAAAGTGAAGGCCTGTGTTGACTCTCGTCATTGCCATTTTGGTGCGCATATGTCTTTGCAGGTCATTCTTGCCATCCTTGATGCTTAAGTTCAGTTTCTAGCCTGTAGGTACTTGTAGCTCGCTGGAACCAAGAATCCTCCCAGCCTGCAGCTGTGAGCAGGAGATGCAGTTGCACCGCATGGCCGTGACCTCGTGGGCCGCTCAGAGCAGCGCACCCGTACTGTCCATGCTGCTAATACGTTCCGGTCGATGACAGAGCTCCTGTGCCTCTTGTGGTTATGTGCAGGCCTTGAGTTTCATGTGTGGTGTTGACAGGAGTGCATCCCATCTCATGTTTGCTTTTGGGGTAACAGCTCCAGAAGTCTGTCTGTCGCGTGGTAGAGCGACAAACCTCAATGCAGCCAACCCGGCATTGCCGGATCATGCGGCTCTCTTCATTAACGCCTCATTGATGTCCATGTGCCTGCACAACACAGACATAACAGTTCACCTGCGTGGACACTTCACCAAAACGTCAGTATATACAGCTCCTATGGCATCCCAACCTGCCTCAAATCATGCAGACTCAGGTTGCAGCACTTTAAGATGGATGACTTAGTCGTGGCGACCCCAGAGCGAAGGTCCTTGACTGGAGAATTGGGGCAGACGTCGCAAAGGCGGCTTGAGGCGATTGTGAACCTCGGGGATCCTCAGGGAACGACTCGATGATCAGGAACTGTCCTCCAGCTGCAGCTGGCATGTCAGCCAACGCCAAGTGGCTTCACCGACATGGCTTCTGCACTGCGCAAAAAACCCTCTTCCTGATACAGTACTTGTGGTTCGGGACATCATTGGCCGTGGTGGCCATGAATCCACTTTTTCACGGACGTCCTTAGGGGACTAAACCTCGCAAGACTACTTAGTTCTGTCTTGCAAGCATGTCGCTTGCAACTCTGCTGAGCGTTGAGTGGACTGGACTATTTAGACCAACTAGCATCGCCATGCCCAATCGGTCTCTGCCTCTTGTCACACAAGATTGTGGCGGCCATCCAGTGTTGAGGTCATTGTTTCGGCATCAGCGGACTGGACTGTCGCACTGCTGGAGTCTCGGACTTCATTGCGGCTCTTCAGCGGATTCGGCGGCATCATCCCCGATGCATTGCCGTGTGCAGGCACACCATCGATGGCACCCGCATCGGTAACTTCAGCCATCGCGTCCAAGAGTGGAGGACGTTACTGGCAGAGGGCGCCTGAGGGCGGAATTTGAACAACACGTCTGAGTCTCGTTTCGTGGGGGAAGCGGAAGGAAGGGGAGGGAGGGCCGGGGAGGCGNGGTAGTAGTAGTAGTAGTAGTAGTAGTAGTAGTAGTAGTGGTAGTAGCAGGAGTAGCAGCAGCTGTAGCAGAAGCGTTGTCGGAGATCTCCTGAAAGCTTCAGCACCGTCAAAAATTGCAGCGAGGGGTCACAGCCGGTTGTGAGGCAGCTTACGCTCAACTCCTCTGCTCTGCCGGCCACATAGCTTCTCCGTGTAACTGAGCTGCGGGGCATGTAAGTCTGACCCTCAATCCTCCCCTACTGCAGCACCCGAAAACAGCAGGACCAGGGGGGGGAGGGCGGAAAAAGCAGGTAAAGCAAAGGGGGCCGCACGTGGGGGGTGGGAAATGAACGCAAAACACGGGTGGTTCCAAACTTTCGGATTGCAGGGAGGAGGATTAGGTGGAGGGTACCTGAGTTGCCCCCCAATACGCCTGGGCCTGCGGCCTCGGCGGATTATGATGCTCACTCGAAGCGTCGGGTGGCGATCCGCGACTCCACGACAGGATTTCGGACACCAGCACTTGGTGTGACCAGCTGGCAGCTCAGAGTTGAGGTTGCAGGCTGAACGAGAGCAGCCAGCGAATCTGAGGCCGCCCCCGGTGAAAGAAGGCCTCCGGGGACCGGAGGAAGATGATGATCGTTGGAGCAGTCGCTGCCTCACAACATCTGTCCGATTCGAGGATTTCCTGCATGCAGTGCTTGCATGGTCCAGACAGATGGTCCGAATTCAGGCATGAGTCCACGCCGCGCTGGCATGGCCGGGGCTGCAGGCGCGAGATTTACCTAGGGGCCATGGTATTATGTATGTATGTACGTATGGCTTTCGTTGGATTCTCTGTCGCGGGGCTCCTCATGACCGCGCAAACCCCTCCTTCCACTTACGTGTCTCAGATCATCTCCTCATGACCGCACAAACCGACCATGTTGAAACCCAATGCGGCCCAATATTTCAATATGCCCCGCGCTGGACCACTTTGAAATATTGAGCCACATTGAGTTCAATATGGCGGATCCAAGATCTAAGATCCAAGATTCCCCAGGACTCTTGGGGAGGAATCTTGGATCACAGATCTTGGATCCGCCATATTGAAATTCAATATGTCCTCAATATTTCAATATGGCCCTCCCTGAATCCAAGTTTTCTTCCAAAGTCCCGTGCAATCTTGGATCCTGGATCTTGGATCCGCCATATTGAAATTCAATGTGTTTCAATATTTCAATGTGGTGCCCTTCTTGGTTTTGTTGTCTCCACGGCTCTTGTTACTGTCTGCATGTGCATATCTGCGGCCTTCAAAAAACCAAAGAAACTAATGGACACCCTGCCCCACGAACCTAAAAAGATTGATTTTTGGTTTGTTTGGGACAGTAGAGCACTTACGCAAACAAAGATGAGCTGTTTTGAGACAGTACGGAATCCTGGGGAGCTAGCCTCCAAGACTGGGACAGTACAGCACTTTGGGAATTAGACTGGCTGTTCTTTGGTGACGCTACAGCACTTGTGCAAGAAAAATGGCTAGAGCACTGTACTGTCTGAGGATTCTAAAGAGAATTGGCTGAGTGACCCGCGCCGTGCAGAATGTCTTCTTGCGTCCTATTAGAGTTCTAATTGACAGAGGACTTGTGTTCTGCTGCCTCCTCCCTGAGAGCTGGATTCATTGCAGGTTCTTTTTCATGGACTGCTTGGCCTCCGAAACCTTGAATCCCAGCAGTGCATAGGGGGAAGCAGTTTGCTCGCCTGGTGGTGAATGGGGGAGGTTAAACCATGACATGTATCAAAAGTGACACCGACGACTATGTTTGTTAAATGTCTTTTGCATATATTTAGATGTCTTTGACGTTGATAAATGTACTAGCATGAAAGGTCATCTAGTTGTCATGTGGAACTGTACAACACTTACAGCCACTACCACTGTTTGCAATTGTTTCTCAGAGACGGTAGAGTGGTGTGTGTTTGTTTTTGGCAATCAGCCTCACTGCCTATTTAATGTTTAGGGTGAGACATGTGCCATTCGATTATTTCAGTGTACACTATTTAATCTAGTGGGTAAACGAAACAGAACCCTGTAGGTGAATGAGTGTCTTAATGTTGTTCCGTTAGTTCCATCTGAATAACTAAAAACGAATATGCTTTTGCCTTTTATGAGAGGTTGAAAACGGGCTTAAGGCATTTTCGCAGGAGCATGACTACTGGCATAAGGGTAAGATGGTAGATGGTAGTAGTATACCAGGATACAGGTTTCAGCCTGAACGTTATTAGTACTAATGCTTGCTTAGTAGTAGTAGTAGTAGTAGTCGTCGTCGTCGTAGTATGGCTCTTGTGTTGGTTTGTTGTCACCATCTTGATAAACCTTATTTAATTAAGTAGGAGTATATCTATTGCCATGATAAAATGTTAAGAGCAATATGGTGAAGACTAGTGGTTTTGTAGGAGTAGTAATCGTAGCACGCATATTTGTAGTAGTAGCAGTCGTAGTAGTAGTAGTAGTCGTCGTCGTCGAAGCAAGTAGCAGTAGGTAGTAGCAAGTAGTAGTAGCTGGAGCATATGCAACGTCAAGAAACAGAGCCACGAAACAGGAATTTGTTTTGTAAGTTTAGGACTGTGTTATGATGCGCAAAAACAATTTGCAAAGAATCGATACAGAATATATAGGTATTTACAGTGTTTTCGGCTTCTAGCTGCAACAACATAGAGACACACATGAGCAATTACATGGTCGAGGTTGGTCCTGGGTTGGGGGTTACCATCTTAATGGCAGTAGTAGGAGCAGTCGTGGTGGTAGCAGCAGCAGCTGCTGCGGACAGGTGAAAATTGCATGAACCTATTGGTATTTAGGGGCGGTAGCATATATGTATACGTCAGGTCTGACATCGTTGGTAGACTGTCTAAGCCGTAAAAGCACAGCAAAGAGTAAAAGAACATAGATCTTTGAGGGGGGGGGGTAGCATATATATGTATATATGTGTATGCAAGAATACGTCCATGCATGCATATGCACATATACACATATACGTATATCTATATAGTTATATACACACACATATGTATATCTGTATGTGTATGTATGTTTGTAAAGATTTCCTTCGGTACGGACAAACGCGTGTTTTGATGTGTACACACATACGTGAGTATTTGAGATATTGGTACACGCGCGCACACACACACATACACACTTGTACATAGACACATACATACATACATACATACACATGCAATATCTACATCTGTATAGCTACATCTATCTCTGTATCTATACCTGTATCTGAGCGCACACATACACATCCATCTATACGTTCGTATGTACGGACATATACATGTCCTGCTTGTGTGCGAGAGAGTTTTTGTTTGACAGAAGTTGATTGGTGCAATACCTAGTCCTCATGGCCTCATGTGTTTGTGAGTTCGGCTGACATGGCTGATTGAGCAACATCTTCATTCACCTGAGTGTGTCCACATGTTTTAGTGCCACAGGCATTGCACTGCTTTGCATGATCTCTAAGTCCCGTAATACTCTGTCGATCCCTACTGGTGCTCACAGTGTAACCGAAAGAGCTTACGCACTTACACTTGTAAACATCTGGCGGCCCGCAGCCACCAACACTGCATGGCCGTATTGTTGTGTGGTTTCGCTCAAGCCCGGGCATGAACACATGCCCTCGTATCACCGGACCGTACAGCCTCGGAGCTTTCGGCCGGGGGCTGCAGCCAACCCGTTTGGTGTTTCGTGGAGGACGAGAGACACTTGTTCTGACTCCCACAGATGTTCTGTCCCCAAAAAGCAGAACATCTTCAAGAGCTTCTGCCCAGCAGCCACAAACTTTTGACACCCTCAAGACAAGCCGCTGCAACGACTGGCGTTTGGACCGTGGAGCATGCCTTTGTCGACTTGTTCAGGTGCACGTCGAGAAGGAGGGACTTCGACCAGTGGGAGCGTACCAGGCAGTTGATGGAGGGCTTTTGACCAAAAGAGCTTGTCACCAGAGGAGTGCGATGTGTGCGTGGCCCCCCGCCTTAGACATGCCTGCATGCTTACAGGCATCGGCGTCGGCGTGGGGTTGCGCACTCCCAGGGGGTCCAAGGTGTTTCGGCTATGCAAGCAGCGATATCGCAAGTGCCGTTTTTGTTGTTGCAAGCACGCATGCCAGTCTGTCGTAGTAGACAAAAACACAGTGTGACGTCGAGTTTTTGAAGTCGGCCGAGGTCCGCACCCGGCCGGTGATTGCCCCACCGGTGCATTCTGGCCAGGGCGACTTTGGCAAACTGAGCGTCGTCAGGGACCTGATTTTTCGCCCGCTTTTCTGCACGTTTGCTTCGGCTTCTGAGCTGTTCCAGCTGGTCCAAGATTCGTCCAACTGATGTGGCTTGACAGAAAGGCGTGCTAACGAGCTGTCTAGGTTGAGGTTGAGCTTCGTCTCTGTCTGTGTGTGTGTGTGTGTGTGTCTCGAGGGGACACTGGTTGAAGCTGCTGCTGAGCCACACTGTTCACGGCATCCACTGATTCCCCATGCTGGCGAAGCCGTGAAGCTTGAAAATGCAAGAAGCCCGAAGCTGATGGGTGAAGTGAGGTCGAACGCTTCAAGCCGGATCTAACGCTGGCAGAACAGGAGCTTTTCTGAGCTATGCGATGCAAAGCCAAACTTCCAGTTTCCAGTCGTACTTCGTCGGTTTGTGTCAAGAGAAATGTCAACTTCGGCAGATGCTTGCAGCTTGACAGGCTTGACAGAACCCTGGAATCATGCGCCCACGCAGGAGCGACAGAAGCTTTCCGGCAAACTCTGGAGCAGGTGGGGCCTTGTCTGCGCCGCAAAGCCTCTGCTCTTGGATCGCCTTCGGCACTGCAGGAAATGATTCCTTCCGGAGAGCTAATGACGCTAGCAAGCCCAGCGTTCAGCTTAAATCGAGGCTGCGCTGGGCTTGTTAGTGACTTTCATGTAGATCGGCCATTCCCTGCTGATGCCCTGCTTATGAACGTGAGATCCTGTTCTGTGCACGCAGGCATCTTCTAGTCAGGGCAGTTGCAAACTAGCTTGCTTTGTGCATCATCTCAGGACAACTCTCCATGGCATAGTTTTGTAGTGGTTGAAATTGCGTGAACATGCTTTCCACACATGGGCATGGCTAGCAGTTGTCGATTGCCAGTGTCAGCTCCTTGGCATTGTACCCGTGTCTTCAACCCGTGGCGCCAACTGTGCGCTGGGTGCGGGTGCGGCACAAGAGAAAAGGACGTCCTGCTTCACGGGCTTCATGCTTTGCAGTGCGCCCTCTGACGGCCGGCTTCGGCTGAAGGCTGCATCAGTGGAACATTCCCAGGTGCTTCGTTTTCTTGTCCAGGAGCCCACGCAATTGGGAGGGTTCCCAAATTATGGCTTTCTGGGACACAGCATCCATCGGGATCCGATGATGTCATGGTAAAGGGGTCGCATGCGTCACCAACTTGCGCAGCCAAATAGGTCTCAAGGAAGGTGCGGGCAATCGTCATGGCCACTCTGGGCCTCAATCCTGCCGAGTACCCATCAGAGGCACAGCTTCACTGCATGCGAGCATGCAAGTTGCCAGCTTATCCCGAGAGTCGCGAGTATCACTGCATTGGGTCAGTTTGGAGTTCTTATTCAACTCTTGAAGCGCTCGGACAGGTCAGACCGCAGGGTGCTCCGGCTTGTCTTGGGCTGCCGTCACAACTTGGTGAAGATGTCGGGTTGGAGGGCAGGTGCATAGTCAGTAAACCGCAGATTACCTGCTGGATACGTGCCGGTAGCAGACAACATGGTTCCTTGATGTTTCTTGTCGAAGCAGAGCTGGCCATCAGCTTTCTCATGTGCTATGTGTGTGGACGCCACTCTTGTCCTTGGCCAGATGATGGCATGAAGTACCATGACAGCCCACACCAAGGTGCTCCTGCTTGTTGCATGTGCTGCTCCTTTGGAGATGGCATCTCTTTCGGAGCCGCACGGGCTTGTCCTGTTTGTTCAAGTCTGTGCCGTGATAGCTTCGATTTCGATAAATTCGGCAGCATCTGCCTAAAGTATGCAGTTTGAGTTTGATCCAAGTGCCGTTGAGGCATGGAATTTGATTCGCGAGACCGTCCATGGGCAGTGGCTGCCTCATCGCTCCTCCAAATCAGGGCTGCGGGCTTCGGGGTGCAGGTGCAGGTGAGCGCTGAGCATCTCTGCTATTTTTGTCTGATCGCCTACAGCCGAGGCTCAACAAGGCGGCAGCTACTGGCAGGACACGGCAACGCCAAGGGGGGCCAAGAGGGCCTTGGGGGCCTAGTGACTAGCGGTGAACTGGTGGTGCAGAGACAAGCCTGTCAAGGGTCGTCTGGGCTAGGAGAGGGCTCTGTGCCTGCGCAGTGTACCCCTGCTTCCTGCCTCTCTCCGTGTCGTTGCAGGAGCAGTGGAGGCCTGACGGCGGAGAGTATGGCTTTGCAGGACAAGGCCGGGAAGAGTGACGCCAAAGAGTCGTCAGTGCATTGTCCAATTCGGTCTGTCTCATTGTCGCAGGCACAGGTGGAAATGGCTGGACAGACAGGGGCCCAGATTGTACTCAAGCTTTGTCGGGCATTGGCATGTGGCATATGCGACAGCCCGAAAGTCATTTTGGACATGCCATTACTTAAACCGGGCATGATGTGCTGCACTTTGCGCTCCGCTCGACACTAAGTCCGGATGGCAGATGCCGATGGCGTGGAGTCCCGGCATCCAGATGCTTGTCACTGCCAGCTCATTACTCTAAAGCCTAAACCCTGCCCTAACCCTAAATCTCTGGCCCTGGCCCGACGGGGTTGTAACTCCAAGCCCTAAACCCAGACCTGGATCCGACTTGGCCCCAAACGAGGCCATGAACGATGGGTGGCAGAGGTGCGAAAGAGCAGCATCTGTAGCACCCATGCGCACCGAACAAGCATTGGTTCTGGCTCCATGTTTCTACAATGCTCTGCTGCGAATATCTGTGTCACCCTTATACGGCCAGATAATAATGCTCACATCTCAGCGACGAGTTGGCTGCACATTGACCTCTGGCCGCTCTTGAGTCCTTTTTTCGTGCTGACCAGGGGCCGAAACGGTGCCACCAAGTCCAAGCGGCGCTTTTGCACCTCGTATCCAGATGAGCGGCACTCAGACTCAAACTTCGAGACTGTGTGACAGGTGGGAGCCATGCTGCCGCCCCACGATACCCTAATTTGAGCGTCCGAACATGGCAAGGTCAGTCAGTGTCGCCGCGGCGCAGGCTGCGCCTTTGCACACTCCCGCGAGGCGGGAATGCAAATGTGAAAACAAGGATGTGAAAGTAGACCGGCCGGGAGTTTCACGTCCCAAGCTGCAGCTTCCTGGACATCTCAAGCCCGGTCTGTCTGAGGAGATAGGAGTTCCGCTTCTGTCCATCGCTGAGGAGAACCAGGAGCCTGTGCAGCAACGGACAACAAGAGCTTCTTCTTCCCAAGAGTGTACGTTTGCCCCTGAGACCCTCCAAACGTACTGCTTCTGACCCGCAGCCAGGAGCCACATGCCTTGACGGATGACTTTTTCATGTACAAGTACAAGATGAGCTGGTGTCCAATCGGCGTGCAGCACGAGTGGCACACTTGCGTCTATGCGCACAACTACCAGGCCAGGTTGAGGAAATTCATCTTCAGGATCACCTGATGTGTTGGGAGATGAGTCTCTGTGGCAGAGGTCCACACAGCAAGGGATTCCGGTTTGAAAGTCTTTGCAGTCTTAATCTCTGCACAGCCGTGCCAGCGTGCGGTGATTTGGCAAAGTCGACGGTTGTTGCAGAGAAGGTGGACGAAGTGTGTGTGGTGCTCTCGCGGTACGTTGCAGGATGCGCGACGCCCCGCCACCATCGGGTACGGAGCCAGGTCGCTTTCTCAGCAGTGACCAGGAGCCACAGAGCCAACAGAATCAGCAGAAGACAGTTCGCCGGAAGTGTTTGCGCTCGCACAGATTAGCTGGAATAGGACTTGACCGCAGATGCGCGAGATTTGCAACGCATCCGTCCCCTCGTCGGATCTGCTGACTTACGCTAAATGTACAAAGTTACCAAGTGCAAGAACTTCCGACATTCACGAGAGCTGCGGCGGGCACATGTGGGCACGTGCACACAGTGTTGAAGATCAGAGAGCCTACGGAGCATGGAACCTTGTGGTTGCATGTAGTGATAGTATCTATGTTCTTGTGGATCTGCAAAACCGTCTCTCGTGTTGAAATGCATGTGGTGCAGCCTGCCTTCTAGCGCGTGACACAGGCTCTGCCCATACTGGAGCAAGAAGGCCCGGATCCGATGTGCGTGAGCTTGAGCGCTCGCGGCTCGGTAATGGTGAGCAGTGGCAATGTCATGGACCTAGACCGCAGTGCATTGCTCTAAGCTGTTGTTGAGGCTGTAGCTAAGGCTTGTAAGCTGTGGGACCAAAAGCCCGGCTTCAACACCTGAAAGTTTTGCCACTCCCGCGGCGGGCTCTGCCTGGAGGACACCGGCGCCGAGTACTCCCAGCGCTGTCCTCTTGGCCTCCGTTGCCCCTACTCGCATGGTGCCAAGGACTCGAACTGGAGCTGGGTTGAAGTCTTCGGCGTGTTCTGCAGCAGCCTTGCTTCAGGAGCAGCTCTATCACCCTCACTACTTTAAGACCGTCGTGTGCCGAGACCTCCGCGGGAAGGCACAGTGCTGGATCATCCATGTGGTTTCTTGCAAAAAGCATGAACTTGGTGTTCAGAGTGAAGTCAAGTTGGAAGCTGGAGGCATGTCCCCGACACAAGCTTTGTGCCTTCTACCACCATCGCCATGAGCGCCGCTGGTCTCAGCAGACAGCACCAGCTCAGAGCAACTTTGGGGAAGTGAGTTCACTTGCCAGCTTTGCAAGCTTTCATTGGGTCTTTCGCAACTGATCCAGAAAGCCCAGGCCCTAGATCTCTGACGTGGCCTTGAATTCAGGTCAGAATTGAGGGTCATAGCGCTCCGGGAGGTCAACTTAAAGAGCATGTGAGCATGTTCGATGAAACGAAACTTATGTCGTGTCTTGCTTACTTGGTCTCGCTGGATGCACATCAATCCACAAAAATTTCTAGCTCAATGACTTTGCAAATCGGCAAGGTCGAACGACTCCGGTTGATGACGTCGACTACGCAAAGCCACTTCCGGTAGAGGCGCGTTGGCCTATAGCGTTCACCAGCACTGTGCCTTCCCCCAGTGCTCGTCCTTTGAGCTCTCCAGGCATTGCCTGAAAGCTGGGTCACTGACTTTCTGTTGTGAGCTCAGTCGAAAGTCAGGATAGCTCTGAGGGGCCCTGTCTTGTCACACGAGGTCCCCTCCGTTCCACGCTGAGTCAGGCAAACCCAGGATGGATGACCCCAAGGTCTGTGGACGTCTTTGCAAGCTGCAGTGACATGGCACTTAGTGACTCATGAGGGCAAGTTAGCTTCCACCGGCCAGGAGCGAACTATGCAGGGACCCTAGCAATCATCCAGGGGGGCCTTCAGCAGGTGTTTGAATCTGCATCAGACACTCCAGTCCTATCAAGTCGTGAGGGGACACTCAAGTGGACTGTGGAAAGTCATGCGAGTGTTTGGATTGGGGTTTGGATTGCGTTGGTCCACAGGAGGCGTGTAATCAGTTTTCGAGTATCATCAGTAATCGGATTCACGGAAGTACGCCGGAAAGGATGTTCGCCTCGGCGTAGATCTCAGGATGCAGGCTCCTGGGCAGATGGATCAAGGCGGACAGTACGGGCAGATGCCTTGAACCCAGTTTTAGCTGCAGATGCCCGCAGTACGCACCACTGCTCTGTGACACAGGGATTTGTTCGGATGCTTGATGTGCTCGACATGAAAGCGAGCGTATCAGTTCTGGAAAAACTAATTTCCACAAGCTCTTTATTATGCCTAGATTTACGAAGTACCACGTGCTACACGAGGCAGTGCGGGCAGATGCCTTTCTTCCCAATGTTGCCGGGACCTGACAAGAATATGAGTGTGGGATCCTTCGAAGGCAAATGGGCCGAGCTTAGGCCCGGACAAATGCGGAGCGGTGAGCGGGAGTTGGAGACCCGGTTCATGCGCTTCGACTTCCAGGGCAAGACAGCACTGTGTGCCCTCAGGCTAGAGAACTCGCCTTCTCGTGCACCCCAATCGCATGGCATGCCTCGCGCTTGGAGGGGTGCTTCACGCTAGCGGCTCCACTGGTCAATTGTACACTTCATGCCTGAGGTCTTCTGACAACATGCTTCAGTGGGTAGCGTGCTCAGGGGTCCGGATGTGCTGGAGTCATCGCGAGCACCCTTGTCTTCCTTGGACCTCTACTGCTTCGTAATGCGCTCGGTCAGGCTTTTGGGGCGTCCGATGGTTCCAATCGCCTGAGCAATTGAGACGTCCGACACGCCTGAGACACAAGGGCAGTGCGCCCGCCAGATGTGGTCCAGGTGTTGTTCTTTTTAGTCCCATCAAGTGGACATCTGCGCGAAGACCTTCGCACATGACCTTTAAGGACATTGGCCAGGTGTTCCCGTGACCACGTATCAGCAAACTATCGTGTCGTAGAATCATGGAGGTGTACTCAGCGAACCAAACTTGAGAGAAGCAGGTCTGAAACATGCAGCACTTTCACCGGTTGGAGGATCGCCACTCGCGCCATGGGGGCAGTCTGCGTGCTGACACACTTTCACATGTAGCCCAGAAGGACCTTGGCTCCAGCACTGTCGGAGCCTGGACTCTCTGAGTCTTTAATCCATTGGCAGTGGCAGCTGATTCGGACGCCCCAGAGCGAGTCAATCTCACTGGCGTTGTGCATTGAGGTACTTTAGGCTGTTTCATTGCACGATTTGCTTGTTTACCAACGTGTAGGCATGAACCATACATCCTTCGGCCTTCAAGTGAACAATGAGCACAAGGAGGATTCAGTATCACTGCTGTTGCGAGGCTTCGTTTTCCATTCCTTTAGACCCTCGCTGTGTGTGTCACAGTATCCCAAGAGACACCGAAACGGCGAAGGTGCCCCGCAAACTTGGCGGGGTGCGCTCACCCACTCAGATGCCCTACACTGGAATCCTGAATTGCTGTCGATGTGTTTCTGCTATTTGCTACACCCATCCCAAGGAGCTAGTGCGACTGTCAAGCTGCTGTTTCGTTATGCTGGGGCATCGAAGCACCTAGAATGCGTGCAGACTGAGAGAGAGAGAGTCAGAGCGAGAGAGACCGAGAGAGAACATGTCAAAGGAATTGTTCTTGGATCCCGAAACTGGACCTGGTCGATTCCAACACCGCAGGCTGTTCTAAAGCAGATGGGAAACTCAAAGGCACAAAGTCCAGTTTCGGGGTGTGAAGATTTTTCCCTTTGAAACAAAGGATGTAGAGAGACCTTGACTTGCCACGGGGGACCGAATATCCTGCTACCTGCTACTTATCGCCGTCCCTACCGACACAGCATCAGCTCTTTGAACCCTAAAATTTGCTACCCCCGACAGAGTCTCGTGAAATCCAGAAGTGTTGGTTCAGCTTGTGTTTGCACAGACATGTTGCAAATTTCCGCTGCAGACTCACTTCTGGATTTCACTGTCATCCTGTTGGGTGCACTTTTTTACTCGGCTGGTCCACTGAGCTATTCTGCGACATCTGCTTCGACTGACTTGCACAGACATGGACCCTGTGGCAATTGATTGCAGAAAGGGGGGAATTATGAATATCTTTGGCTTGTTTGCAGAGACCTGTTAGTTCCTTGTTCTGCACCCTGACAACAACAAGCCCACGAACCACGTCCAATAAACACGATCGATAGAATTCAACGGTATTTCGATTTAGCCAGATCTTGATGTGTGTGCGTCATATTACAGTACCGAACAAGGTTCTAATTTCGTAATTATATTCCTTATCGTAGTATCTCTTCGTATATCATACATATAATATATATATATACATATATATATATATATATTATATTATATTATGCTATATTATATTATATTATATTCCAGGGGCTGCGCCCACGGGCGGGCAGCGCAGGTAGAAGCCTGGAGCAAGGCCACGCGCCCTTTGGGGGGCTTCCTAGCACGCGCCCCCCTTCCGCCGAACCCCGCTGATGCTGATGATGCGCGCCCTTTGGCCCCACTAAAAAAAATGGGAATTCCTCCGCTCGCGCCACAGGGCCGGTTGCGGGCGCCCGAGTGCTCACGATGCTCGCCGGCTGGCCTCCTTGGGGTCGTCCACGGCGGCGCGTTCTCGCCTCCGCAGCCTTGAATTGCAGTGCTACCAGTGTTTCAAAAGGGGCTCCAGTGCATGCCCACACCCCCGCCGGCCTCACCGTCCCTTCCGCCCCCACCGGCCTCACCGACCTCAACCCCCACCGCCCCGAATTATAGTGCTACCTTGAAGTGCAGTGTTTTAAAGGCTCCAGTGCATGCCCAAACCTCCCACCGCCCGCGCCTCCACCGCCTCCTCCGCAGTCTTGAGTTGCAGTTCTACCCTTAATTGCAGTGTAAAGGCTCTAGTGCATACCCAAACCCCCGCCGCCCTCGCCGCCCCCAC
>BGNK01004613.1:23452-50460 GCA_003297005.1 Symbiodinium sp. clade A Y106 | reverse complement strand
AATCCATACGAGTCCTGATCGATGTGTACTGCAGGGCGAAGTCATATGTGGACCCCAACTACGCACTCTTGCAACATTTCTACCACGCCGCATCGGCTAGTGCTCGAGAAAAGCGGCTTCATGCACAGGTTCACTCATGCACAAGCGTAGCGGCAGAGTTTGCACACTTTGGGCGGTGCCGTGCATCACGTTGCCACTTGGAGGGTCGGGGGACTTAGTAAGTAGGTAGTAAGTAGACTTATAAGTACCCTAAAAGGGACCCTAATTGGGGTTATGGTACTTATAAGTCCCTAAAAGAACCAGTTACTAAGTCCCNGGGACTTAGTAAGTAGGTAGTAAGTAGACTTATAAGTACCCTAAAAGGGACCCTAATTGGGGTTATGGTACTTATAAGTCCCTAAAAGAACCAGTTACTAAGTCCCCCGACCCTCCAAGCAGGGGCATGGTTGGAATCGAAGCAGCACTGACAGCAGCAGTATGCGTACTCCATACTGACCGCAAGTGTATCGGCAACAGATACTAATAATAGTAACAGTGAAATGTATCGGCAACAGATACTAATAATAGTAACAGTGAAAGCCAAAATTGACACTGTACGCATTTCAATAACTAACCGAAATAGAACAGTAATCGGAATAAGAATCTGATGAAATGCTTCTCTGCCAAGGCGAAGATCAGTGGCATGAGTCATGTATGACTTGTGTACGTCAAGGCACCCTTTGTGCCCAAATCAATTTGCGAAAGATCTTGAGTTTGAGATGTTCGTCCTCGCGCAACTTTGTACAACTCAGGTGAGTCGACTTATATCTCCGACCGAACCTTGGCACGGTTGCCATAACTAGAGACTACAAGGCCTGTGCGCTTCAACAACAGAAGTTCATCTTGGACGTTTGTTTGTGTGAAAATAAGTCTCCAATTCGATGCCTTGGCCCTCTGGCTTCTGCTCCAACCAACGACGATCCCTACGCCTACGACCTCTACCCGGAGTTTGAAGTTTTCAGGCTATGAGCGCCCAATCCGTGCGAAGTGGTGCGGGAGGATGCGGGAGGAAGAGGGGCCGCTGTAGCCTCTCCCCCGTGTCGAGTTTGTCGGCTAGCCATCTCATGAGGACCCGCAGCATCGTCGGGATGATGAGCCGCCGGGTCTTGCCTGGATAGCCGAACTCCACGCATGCAGAGGTCCCAAAAAGGGCCTCTGCCAGTCCAGAGCGATAGCCGCGAAGCCTAGCCTCCCTAGGCCCTGCTGCGTCTCCTTCAGCTCGCCCGCTTTTTGGACATGCCGAGCCTGTAGGAGGAGTACTCCGTCTCCATCCCCAGCCACTCCACCCGATAGCCGCCTCGAGTCTTCGCCCACTTAAACGGATATCCCAGGACCGAGAGGAGGAGGTAACTCAGAGGTATCCCTTTCCTCCCTCGGTCCCCATCCCGAGGGCCTCGAGGTCATCGGCACACAAGAGGTCGATGGGGTAGCCGGGGCCAACAGGTGATGGGTCGCCCGTATCCCACATGCAGCTCTCCGAGTCCACCAATAGCTCGCCGGTGATAGCCCGAAGGTGCCAACCTTATTCACGTAGACGGTCTGGCTATCCGGGTCGCCCGGAATCTCCTCCTCCGTGTTGATCTGGCAGCGCCCATGAAGCCGTGCTCACTATCCTGGTGCTTGTATCTCCTGTGGGCCTTGGAGATATCCCCAACGACCGAAAAGGCGATCTCGCCACAACGGATTAGCTCGCGGAGGATCTGCTTCTTCCGCCTAGCCCAGGAGCACGGATCTTATCCCGACATTTTATCCGATGGTTGACCATCACACTATCACTGCAAGAGAAGCAATAGCCCGGTGCTCTCCGAACCTCGCCTTGTACTCGCCGAGGGTCATCCTATCCATGAGGCCCTCTGCCACATCTTCTTCAAACTTAGCCCTCACGAAGTCTCTGTGCTCGCCCACGGAGACATAGTTTGGCACCCAGGCTAGCGCAGGTTCCCAGGGGGCGTTGTCTAGTCCAGGAGGTCTGCTCCTCCAAAACATGAGGTGTTCTAGGTAGCCCTTCGAGTATCCCCAAGGGAAGGCCATCCTCCGCTCGCCGAAGAAAGTCCCTATCCGGATCTCCCGCCGCCTCGAGGATAGCCCGGAGGAGCCTAAGTCGAAGAGGTTGGCCCGGTGGAATAGCCAAGAGGTCCTTCTCACTGAGGTCCTGTCCCTCTATCCGTAGCCACTTTTGGAGGAGTTGCAGAAGTTCCTCATGTAGCTGACTATCCCGCACCAAACTGTTTTCGCCCCCCCATAGCCATGCGGAAGGCCTCCTTCTCGAGCTCGGAATGTTGAGCCCACTCGCCTGTCGACGATGTCGCGAATCTGAGCTCGAGGAAGCTCCATCCGCGTATCCACGACGGTGCCGAGGCCATCGCCCAGGTGAGCATAGCCCGCCTCCGTCGTGGAAGTCCTTTATCCCATCGTTCTGGTGGCATCTCCTGGGGGGACCGTGGCCTCCAAGTAGCCGAGGTCCCTCCGGTTCGTTGACCATGTAGTCCAAGTCCCCGTTCGGCTCGCCGTCAATGTCGATGGCTAGCTGCGTCGATGGCTCCCTATCCGGAACGGCAGTCGTAGCAGTAGTAGCGCAGGTAGCCAAGGCCAATTGGGCAAGCCACTCGGCCATTTTTGTTGGCCACTGGGCGGTAGCCTGGGAAGCCACCATGCGTCCTGTAGCCGCTGTTGAGGTGGTAGCCAGCTTCGGTAATGGTCCAGTGTAGTAGCCCCCGTCGTCGAACATGGGTAGCCCCTCGAAAACGAAGTCCGGCATGCTGAGGCTAGTCTTAAGCAGTAGCCTGGTCGGCTTGTGATAGCCGACGCCGAAGCTAGATTGGTGCAAGCAGACAGAGCGTAGCCCAAGGTTCACCAGCTCGCCATGTTGAGGCCACTGCCACATGGTAGCCGGTCGGTGCCCCTGATGGGGGCCGGCCGGCATAGCCCCGAGGTCTTCCGGTTGCTCCATGACGAAGAAAATAGCCGAGTTAAACGCAACCCTGGCCACCTCAAAAGCAAAATCCGCAAAAATGTTGCCGTCGTGAGCCTGGCTAGCCCACGTGGCTTAGCCGAGTAGCCCAGGTCGCCCGAGAGAAAGTAGCACAGGGCGGAAATCGCCACAATGTCGTAGTAGCCTAGCTGCAGAAGGTTGAGGTATTTCGTCCTAGCTTTAGTCGTGGAGAGATCCTCGCCACGAGGTCTAGCCGAATCCACACAGCAGATCTCCACGTCTTGCCCGAAGGACGAAGCTAGCCGGCGCAGGTGGGATTGGAAGCTGCCCAGCCTATCCTTGCCGGAGAAGAGGTAGAGCACCTGTAGCTGACCGCGAGGTGCGGTTGAGGCCCTAGCCGAGAGGGGCGTCGCCGGAACAGTCTCAGCAAGTCAGTTTGAAGCCGCCGGCGGAGTCGCAGCGCCCGGACAGTTCATAGCCGAGTGCTCGCCACGACACTTCGTGGAGACATGGACAAAATGACACTTAGCCCCTTTCTTACAGCCCCCTTTAGAATTAAAACGAAAACAGATGGGCTTGTTATCCTCTGTGCGGTTGAAGGTATCCTTGGTGATCTTCGCCTTCTTGTTGCCATCCTTGCCCTTGCCGCCCTTGCCCTTGCCCTTCTTACCAGGCTTATCCAGCTTGTTGTTATCCCAGGACCACGGCTGTGGGCGCTTAGCGCAAAGGGATAGCGGCGTAGTGAACTGGCGCTCCTTAGTAGCCGCATCTTTCCAGGATTGGACTAGTGCGTCCGCAAAGCCTATCCCCTTGAGCACCATCTGCTTGTAGGCCTGTTTGCGAATCGCGTTTTCGTAGGATAGAACTAGCGTCCAGGGCGGAGCCAGGGAGCCGCTAGCCTCATTGGAGCGTAGCCCATAACAGAAATCTCCTAGCAAATAGTCCTTGTATTTCTCGAACAGCTGGAAGTCAATATCCTTGAGTTCTGCTCTCCCAGGGTGCTGGAGGCCTATCATGAGGAGTGCGTTTTGCATGACTGTGAGCCTTAGCCTTAGCTGCTCCGGCCCCGAAGGCATAGCCCCTTTGGAGGTAGCCTTCTTGAGCACGAGCGAGGTGCCCTTGTTAGATCTATCTCATTTTTGGATAGCACCTCATTCAGGGGCTCCGCCCTGAACTCGCCTGTTTCTAGCTCATGGAGCTTTCGCTCGATGTATTCCTTAGCCGGAACATGCTTATCCTCGGGCTCGCCGAACTTCTGGGCAAAGGCTTGCCTCATAGCCATGTATTCGGTTTGTGGGATGGGTTTAGCCCATTCTCGCGGGTTCTAGCTTGGGCGGCTCTCCAAGCAACGACAAAGGCGGCAGCCAGTGCCCTACTTGCCAGGCTAGCCTCAGGCTCAATCGAGAAGTCCTTCGCTAGCACCGACTTGAGGTCGGCTTCGTCCTTGAAGCTAGCCGAGAGTTTCGCAATGGTGTCTATCCCAGCCTGAAAAAGGGTAACCTGGGATTTATCCGGCACCCGTTTTGCGTCAGGAGGTAACGGAAGTCCGTTGACCCCCTAGCCAGGTCCGCCGGGTCCACTGCATCCCCTGCCATGCTGGAGCTAGCCTCCACGGCCTTGCCCCTAAAGGACCTCATCCCACCCGGGAGACCCCAAACCCTTCCCCCACCTCAGACCCACCAAGAAAACGAGATCCCAAACGCCAACGTGCTGCTTGTTATCCCTTCTTGATTTTTTGAAATCCATGTTTGATTAATTTGGTAATCTTGAGCATACCCTCCAGGAGATGTGATGTTTTGCTTTTTTTGATTCCTATTTTGATTTGTTTTTGATCCCAGACTCCAGCCAGTTGATTTGTCTTTGACCCCGATTTGATTTTTTAGTCCGCCCGGCTAGCTCCGACTCATAGCCTGCGGAAGGAAGGAAGAGACAGACACGGCAACAGCGACTGAGACTTTGCGCAGAGTCAACTTGCCTCCCCGGACGTGGGCTCTGGTCTTGAGCACCTGAGGACGGGTTCATTTCTTGATCTGGAAGACCTACCACTGATTCTCAGCCAAAAAACAAAGCCAGCGCCAGTCGCGGTCACGGCCGTGCTAAGCTTCGTATGCCACGCCATGGCCAAGGTGCAAGGCGAGGTATATCTTTTTCAGAAAAGCCTTCATGTGAAGCTGGTGCAGCGCTTAGGAACGTGCAAGCGGTCATCGAAAAGCTCTCGGGGCCCACGGCTGGCGAAGCGAGCCTCGAGAGCCTCGGCGAAACGTCGCACGGCTCTTGCATGCGGTCGAGCGTTGCGGGGTAGTAGCAGCAAGGAAGCTGGTGGCGAAGCTCGCCGAAGGTGTCATGGCCAACTACAAGGAGAAAAAGGAGGAGGTGCGTTTGTTTCTCGGTCGGCCTGCTGCTGCAGTATGGTCGAGAGCCGAGTGATCGAAAGGCAGTTCATCGGTTCCCGACCACAAGTGTCCAAGTTGCGGCGTGCTGGGCAATGTGCAACTACATTTTACACGCTAGCCTTGCTGCAGAAACACAAGATCAACCATGCATCGAAGTCGCCTTGCCATTGGGGCACTGCAGAAAAGCTGCCTTGAGGGCACCAGCCAGGACCAAGGTCTGAAGACAAGACGTGCGCTTGCGAGTTCGCGCGAGGCGTCGGCATCAGAGCAGTACGAGTATGTCAAGCTCACGAATGGAGCCGATGGCTGTCCTGCCGGGGCTGAGATCCCGACTTTCGAGGAGTGTCGGCAACTTGGACCAGCACTGCAAGGCGCAGACGTGTCGGTGTGCAAAGAGAGCCTTGACGATGAAGCATTCACGATTTCTAAGGCAAGCCATCCTGTCCATGGGCTTGAAGCCAGACCCCTACTGGACGAATGCCTTCGAGGGTCTGCCAAAGTTCTGCTCTGTGAGAGAACACCCGGATGAATCCGTGGGCCTGGCTGCTCAGCCGCCTGTGCAGCGAGAGAGATGCAAAAATCACAAGAGCGAAGAGCAGAGCGAAGAGCAGAGCGTAGCAGAGCCAAGGAGAAAATGCACTTCAACACGGCCGGCCGCGGTGCTGGACGAGACGACCTTGCACCAGCGACCAGTCTAAGCTCATGGAAATCGGACCCTCCTAAGGATTCTAAGAAACACTACCAGTAGCTCGAGCGATTCTCGTGCAGTTTGGGGATGACGGGGCTCAGCGTTTGAGGAGCTTTCCTTGGTCGACTTCTCCTGTACCCAGCAGCGCAGCAACGTGCGTATGCATGGATATGCATGGCTGTAGTTTTTCTGACGGGACTACCTGGAGGTCGGAAGTTCACCCAATGTTGCATGGAGTCATGGAAGTGGGTCAGCGGGTCACCACAAAGGCAGGCGAAGCTGCGAGAAGCTGCCAAAACTGTGATGTGCCAGGCTTGGCACAAGTGTAGCGAGCGGTGGGCACCATTGCACACGTGCCAGGAGTGACATGAGCGGGGCGAATGGGGTTTAGGGTTTAGGGGTGGTTTAGACCTAGGCCGTAGCTAGGGGTTTACATAAGTACCGCCCCCCCTCAAATTAATGGTTTATGGATGAAGGATGTAGGGTTGCGAGTTTTCAGGGTTTCTGCACACTGGCTACACTTCAGGCCAGTAGCAAAACGGGGAGCGCTTTTCGACTTGCCTAGCATGCGTGACACGGCGTGCCCGGTTTTCTTACGCATCACCTGACGGCAGGTCCACACTCACTTTGGTCACTCCAACTCGGGGTCATGAGCACAAAGGTGGGGTGCGTGCCACGTGCCATGAGCTCCTTGTTCGGCCTCAGATCAAAATGCCCCTTGCACAACACGGTGCGACCGAATCCGACCAGGTGCTTCTACAAAAGAAAACCAGAACATACGCAGACGCAGAGTAGCACGGGGGTTTTGCCCACCCACTGTTTGGAGTTTTTCTGAAGTTTTAGGTTCGCATCGGCCGTTTCAGATTCAACGGTTTGCCGACGTCAGGGTTTGCAAGCCGTAACACCGGAGATGGTTGGGACGGTGCGGACGATTGCATGCTAATGCTGCACAGATTGCGATGCGAACCGTGTTTGAAGTTTGGATGAATCGGTATGGTGTTAATCGGCTGGACGTGGGGGCTGCCAGAGAGTCAGAGAGTAGCCTGGAGTTGTCCTGGATAGTGATTTTGCAGCAAGCCAGAAGCCCGTCAGCATTTCTAGTCGCACTTCGCGAGGCCCGATTCTGACGTTGCTGCAAGAAGTGTCGAAGAGGATTCAATACTGACTGAAGTACACTTGTTATTCGGACTTTGCACGACCACTTTGCTTGGATGGTGCTGCGTACATTTGCCAGCGAGCTTTCCGAGTTCTCTCTGCCAAGCGACTCCTCATAACGAAGGTTTGCAGGAAGATCGGCACAGCGGCTGGAGGCCTGCAAGTGCTGCTTTCACAGTGTTTCCTGCATGTTTCTCCAGAAGTTCTCGTCAAGCACGAATCTTTTCAGGACAAGCGGGTAAGCCGAAAGGCACGGAATTGTTTCAATGCAAGTGGCCCATTTACTGTGACTGGCCTGTGCCTGGAGGTGCCTCGTCAGCGCTGCTGGAGCTCAGCGGCCGTACGCAGCAGCGTCTCCTGGACAAGCCATGGTGGTTTCTCGTGTACATGAAGGAGGGGCCCCTCACAGAAGCGGAGGAAGACATGCTCCTGAATATGAAAGATCGCTTTCAGCGGAAGCTTGACGAGCAAAGAATTCCTCTGGAATGGCTTTGGTTGGATGTGCGTGCGGAGCGGGCCGTGCGATCTTTGCTGGACACACCGGCAATCCCGTCTGCAATGGTGATCAAAGGCTTCGGATGAGATTCTGCGAGTAGAGTGGAGGTGCCTGCAATGCTACAGACACGCCCTTGGAGGTGGCAACAGCCCCAAGTATGCTTTAGTCCAGCACGACGAGCAGGCCAAAGTTGCAAGAGTAGGAAGGAATGTTTGCAGTTCCAAGACATGTTCTCACCCGCCTTCTACCGTAGTGCCCACACCGTGGCATAAAGCAGGATGATGAGCCTATGCCCGCAGACGCCAACAGCATCGAACTGTTGCTTCACTGAACTGTTTCTGGATTGTCCGCGCCGGATCAATATCCTGTGAGTGATCACCATTTGTCCCAGGTTGCTCAACTCACTCTTGGGTGGGGATGCGCGGTGCCTCGGCTCGGAAGATGTCCATGCCGAAGCACATCAGAGAGCCTTTTGCATGTCTCGTACATTCGCGTAAAAGTAGTGCTCCATCAAGCCCTCATACCCTCATCACAACGGCACAAATGTGTTGATGTGGCTGGTTCTGTTGCAGCGGCTGCTGCAAGGTGGTAGTGGTCGTACTCATATGTTGTTGCCTGTGCTCGTCTGCGAGCACGTAGCAGCAGCAGCAGTAGCCGTAGCAGTAGCAGTCGCAGTCGCAGTAGCAGTAGCAGTAGCGGTAGTAATAGCAGCAGTAGTAGGAGTAGGGGTGGTAGTAGTAGTAGTAGTACTAGTAGTAGTAATTAGTAGTAGATGTAGTAGTAGCAGGAGGAGGAGGAGTAGTAGTAGTAGCAGTAGTAGTAGTAGTGGTAGGGGTACTGCTAGTCGTAGTCGTATTAGTAGCAGTAGTCATAGCAGTAGTAGTAGTAGTAGCAGCAGTAGCAGTAGCAGTAGCAGTAGCAGTAGTATAGTAGCAGTCGTCGTCGTCGGCGTGCAGCAGGAATAGGAGCAGGAGCAGGGGCTGGATGGTGCTCGTGATGTTGGTGAGTGCGGATAGCAACGTAACCTGTGTTTGCGGTGACCGTCGGCATGAACGACCTTTGCACACTACTGGAGTCTTGGAGGGAAGAAGTATTCGGAGCGCACGTGTTCAAGTATCGCAGCACAGCTAGAAGTGTTCATGGGAGTGGGCATTGCTTAGTCTCAAGTCACTCACCTACTACTTTCCACGACAATGGCAAGTGCTGTTGGACTTCTCACCCTGCTTGCATTTTCTCCACTCTGCAGGTTCGTGCGGCTGAATGCCAAGAAGCTGGCATCTTCGTGGTCTCCCAAGAGATCATGACAGATGCAGGAGTGTGGCTGTTGAGTGATGGACTCCAGATGCTCGAAGTGCTCGGGTTCGATGAGTGGCAGTGTTTGTCTTTGCCTGCTGCTTGTGTATCGCTTGCACCGCCTTGATAGAATGACTGCATGCGGCTTGCACCAGGTCCGGTACATGATGTCAAAACACATACTTGCACATATTGTCCCTGGTCAAATTTTTGAAAAATGGCAGGCCGTAGGTTAGAGGAGAGACTGAGGTGGTGAAGCTGGTTGCTGCGTGTGCTGCTCCTTGCGGGTGATGTGAGTTGAAGCCGGCACGATCATCTCCACTGTCTTTGCAGGAGAGGCAGCCTTGGTGTGCGACAGACCAGTCGCAACCAGCTGGCTGAAAAGAGAGCACAGCGCTTTAACATCGGACTTGGTTGAGCGAGCCCGCAGTTGCGACATGGGTTTGCACTTTCTGATGGTTTTTAGCATGCAGTGCTCCTGTTCCGTAAGATGCCTTCAGGCCACTCTCTGCAAAGCGGTGAACCGAATTGCTGAGCTCATCCTGCTAGGCGGCGCGTCCCGAAGATGTATGCCAGGCTCCTGCACGGATCCAACATGCTTGAAAGCTGGAGGCTGTGAAGCATGAATGTCATGCAGTACAGCCATGCAGCGGTGACTGTGGTATCAGAAAAGGAGCACGATGGCCCCTTTTGAATGTTCCACGCTTCCTGCCTTGGCGAAACTCATGTATGTCCTAGGAATTCAAAACTCAGCCAGGGTGCCCTCGGGAACTGCTGGTTTGCGGGGGCCCTCAGCGTCATGCACTCAGATATACTCAGCAACGCACGGAAGCAGCGGTATGCTTCGATCGCACACAACAGCCTTGAGCATTCTGATGCGTTCTTCTGAGGTCGTGGCACAGATGTCGGGCACTTGTGTTGATCTTGCCATTGGTTACCGTACCACGACAAGTAAGCAAATTAGAGAGCAGCGCATGCTGCCGTAGCAAGTAGCGGTGCAGTGATGGATCTTCAGGAGCATGCCCACGAGACTCTACATTTTCTGGCAAACGGAGAGCAGGCCGGACCTTATCAGCAAGATTTGCGTCACGAAGGCGCAAAAACTTATGTGGCATGACAGGGACGTCACCAGGGTGACACTGCGGCTTTTGCTGCAGTTCGTGTAGACAACACAGTCTCTGGAGGATGCCCAGTGTGCTTGTGAGGATCTTCATTGCCTTTCCATCTGTTCCTTTGGCTTCAGTCACACCTGGCGTGAGCGTCATCTCACGAAACTCGCCCCATTACTTGATGCTTGCATGCATTGACATCTGCATGCCCAGCGGATCGCAACAGTGCGTACCTGCAACATGAATAGCAAGCAAGCCACAACTCTATGTATTTATCTATCCATCCATCCTTCCATCTGTTTGTCTATCTATCTATCTGTCCATCCATCTATCTTTCTACACGTCAGTCGCCACATATAGGCTGCCACATATAGACAAGACTTGTAACGAAGCCCAGATGGAAACATCTGAACCAGTGGCTCACCGAGGCATGTAAGCACGCCGATATGTGCCTGGGCGTGAGGATGCCTTCTGATCCACGTGCACAGATCACCAGCAGTACTAGACTTGCTAGAACCACCCAGACGCGCACAACGCTGGTGCACTCAGTCCCCTTCAGTTCATCAGCCGAGGGCAACTTCTGCTATCTAAGCAGCCATCCATCCTTGTGCCGCGCCGCGGCTGCTGACCGTCTCCAACTCTACAAGCCTGAATCGCCAGAGAATCCGGGAGGACGGATGTCACTAAGCAATTTCGAAGTCGTGGGGTTCAATGGTAACTCAGTTTGGCGTTACTTTCGCAGGTAAGCCATCTGCGATGGCAGAACTCGCCCGGCTTGAAACCGGTGAGCGGGTCCGAGTGCTCGGTGGGCGGAACTTCGAGAAGCTTACGCCTGAGCTCAAGGACAACCTTAATAGCCAGAGCAAACAGAGCGTCATGTGAGATGGCAAGCGAGCAGAGTCCAGGTTTCACGGAGGCATGGAGGGCAGCGTCGCAGGTAGCTTAGTGCTTCGCCGTTGCTACAGCTGTTGCACTTCAACCCTCAGTTCGGCTCACTCCGTCTGATTTTTGGCCGAAGTTCACCAAGGTAGAAAACAATGCAGAGGGCAGGAACTCGGCTTGGATAGAGTGCATGTGCCGTTGATCTTGCATCTCCTGGCAAGGATGTATTTCATGTTTTTGCCAGGAATATGCGGGTCCAGTTTGATGACGCCGCGACAGCTGGCGCCGAGCCTGTGACTGTGGCATACAGGCCTGCGCACCTCTGCCAGTGCTTGCAGCGGTAGCCATAGCGTGCGCAGTTGCCCCAGGCATCTGGAAGCTGCTCCAACGCCGGGTGGCTACAGATGCAGTGCCAAGGGCACTGAAGCCAAGACAGACGGCAGTCCGTCGACTGGGGCATCCGGGCCGTTGCTCAAGGAGTTCGGCGTTGTGTCCAGGTGTTGCTTGTCCGTGTGACTCCGGGCGCGTGTGAATGAGTGTGTGACCGGTTGAGGGAGGAGGGAGCGAGCGAAGTCACTTGACGAAGAAAAGAGCGAGGCTGAAGGGCGGATGACAGAGCAAGCAGGACGGAAGGAAGGTACGACAGTAAGGAAGGAAGCTGGGAAGCCTACCACATGCTGCCCTGTTTATCTTTGTAGTCATTGATCTGTGAATGAGTAAAAATGAAGTAATTACTTAAGTAAATCTAATCATATCAAGCATGTAATTGTCCAGGGGGGCACCAGTTGCGCAGCGAACTTGAGAATTGGCTACGGCTCAGGCCATCAGGCACGAGGCTCGACTGCGCAACTCCCACTTATGGTGATGAGTTTGCTGCTGCACGTTACTGCGGTGCGTAGGCAAGAGCAGAAGCAGGAATGGATTCACGGAGGTTGGGATACGACGGTGCAAGGCTACGGCACACATCCGACCGGCTTTCGGGGCCGGAACTACACAAAAATACCTAAACTTACTTTGAGCCAGACCCAGTCTCGTTTTGCCGGCCTCATCCTGAGCCGTCAACGCTATCGACAACATGCTTATGCCATTCATGCATGAAGCCTTCACCAGCGCATAAGCTTAGTCATTTTTGTGATGTTGACTTAAGGAAGCCTCCTTTTGTCCTATGTGTGCTTGCAGCATCTTGCAGCATGCCCAATTCAACAGCCCTTTGGTGCCCTCGTCTTACGATGCGCGGCGTGGCCGTCCTGCGGTGGCGATAGACTCCGATAGAAGCTGGCCCAAACAGCGCGCAACCGTCATTGCCGTAATTGTGCTGGCAGACACATCCTCTGTCAATGTTCGAGCACTCGCCGCATCAGGATGTGTCACCTCGCTGCAGGGAGGTGTCAGCATCGCGTCGTTTGGACAGCTTGAGACAGAATTGATTCCATCACCGGTATCAGACTTCAAGGTGTTCACATGAACATCCTGAAAGCCTTCTTGCTGTCGTTGACATTGCCAAGATTTTTGCAGTGCTATCTGGCTGATGCCTGCTGTTCCCACAGAACGTGAAGGATGTCGTCATCTAGGCATCAATACTCCTAACACGGAAGCTAGCATTGGTTGCATTCATGCATACACCTAGATGTTTGCTTCCACCTGCTCCTCATCCTTTGTGAAGCTAAGTTTTGGAGGACAATGCTCGTTACATTTGAATCCTGTCCCACAGCTGCATTGTATACATACAAGTAAATTCTGTTGACGTGAGTAGATCATGTCGGCCGCAGTCTGAGGTTTTCTGTCTTTCTTGTCCTTCCCTTGCCACTTGTTTTCCTCATTGTTTTTTGTTGATATCTAGTAGTGATCCCACATTCGTGAAATTTGAGCCTGTTCTCGGCAGCGACACTGTCGACAGCAGCTTGCTAGTCAGTAACCGTCACCGTGATCACCATGGACGCCCGACGTCCACAAGCATCAAGCACGTTCCGGCTGAATCATGGATCCTGTAGCATGGTAATGCCAGCCACAGCGGATGCCGATGTGCTCAACAAGCTCCCATGTCCTTCAGCACATGCCACATCATGCCACGCTCAAAGATCTGGTAAGGTTTAGGAACGAAGGTGCCGGGTTCCGTTGTCCTGTTTCGGACTCATGAAGTTGGGCCAGGAGCATGGACCTTGGAAGGTCAAGCAGCTAGTCCAGAGCCCAGCGACGAAGCATCGAGTTGACTTGACAATCGGCCTGCATTCAGTGGAATGACATACTAGAGACTTGGGCCGCCTAGGTTCAGCTGCAAGGCTTGCAAAGCGCCCCCGAGCTGAACGGAAGGCCTGAGCGAGCTCTTTGCCGAAACTTGCCATCACTTCTTGGACCAATGAGTTCAACTTTGCGGGCTTGACTTCAAACAGGAGCTCGAACGACAAGCCACAGGGTCGTTTACAGCATGTTAGAGTTGTACAGGTCACTGCAATCGGACCTGTAACACCTCGTACAAAGCTCACCATCAAGCGGAATACACACCGAAAGACACTTCAGCGGCGACTTAGACCCTATTGTGAGTTTCTTGCAGGCTTGGGCGGCTCCAGAAGTTCGATGTGCATGCAGAGCGCTGGGAGGCTTTCCGTACTGAGACCTTGCGCCAACAGAGGCAAAGCCTTCCAAAGCTTGCACATATCATCCATTCCGCCACAAGCACCACGCTGTTGTAGCCAGGCGCCACGTAGTGCTCAAACGCAGGCCCAGATGCAGCTTCGCCAGTTTGCGATTCCAGATTCAGGTGGAGGTGCGCGGCGATGGTGGCGGCACGAAGCGGCTAAAGGAGGTGCCTCTCTAGGATGTGCTTTTCCACTTCCTCGAAAGGGCACTTCCTTAGTTGAACTGTCGCGTGACGTCAGCTTTCGACTCGACTCCGACTGTGCATGTTGGAGGCCAATCTCACGGCGTTTGTTCCGCCCGTTGTAGCCGCTGGACTCACAGTGGCCGAGCTCAAGGAGTCGCTTGGAGCAAAAGATGTGGCGGTTCTCACGCTGAACGTCTGGGGGGAAGTCTAATCAAGAAGCTGCCTTGTTTTCGTTTCCCCCAAAATCCCAATCCCTTTGCAGAGGCTTCCGCCCCGATCCGCATGAAGTCGACTGCCTTCGCGGTTCGTCCATCATAGGCTTCGTTGCTCTTCGATGAAACGAGGCTTTTGATGGGTAATACATACAGTACCCCATACAGAACGCGAGGTGGCGTCCGAAGTCCAAAAACGTGGGAAGAAGCAACTCGCTTATTTGGAAGACAAAATCTCATGCGTGAGTGACCATTCAGCATTGCCCGCAAAGATGGTACTGCTGGGCACAAGCCCCAGGTACAGGCCCTTGCGTAAACTACAGCAGCATGGGGCATATCGGAGTCGCCGATCTGTGCTACTAAAGCAAAGCTTGGCCCTCCCAGGCGTGGTAACGAGTGTTTCAAAGCATCTCAGCTGGAGGAGGCCGCAGGTTGCTTTGTGCATTACATTGCTTTAGTCGGCGATTCGCTAGCGCTGTGAGGCAATTGCCTTCTACTCGGCAGCGTTGGAAACGGCAGAGAAGGCATGAGAACTTGCACGTGCATCACAGACGGTGTGGGCAATGCCTGGTAACGAGAGCGTAGAGGCTGAAGTCGCTCCAGGTCCAGCTTCTTGATCATGTCATCGCTCTGTGTGCCTGCAGCGTCCTTCAAGACATAGTAATCACGCAGTGCTGTCGGGATTCCATGGATTGTTTCAGACAGATCAGGACGACTCAGGCTGGCGGCTCAGTCAGCTTTTGCAGTGTTAGAATTCCTGACGGCGTAGCCACATCAACTACTCACTAGTGCGACATGGTATATCTTTGGTTTTCGCGGTTTCTCAAGAAACTGAACGCCTTAGGCGAGATTTTCGATGACCCAAAGTATATGGCCGCTGCTCGCCGCACAACAGTTCATTCACGATGACAGGTGGTTCATGCAGCGCCGACTGCCCGAAAGCACATGTGTAGGAGTTTTGGAAGCCCGACAACTCTCTGCATACAGAGTTGAAGGTGTGTAGAGAGCTCACATGCAGGATGCTCAAGGAGGCAGGACTCGGTACGGTCAGAATGGGATGTTCTAGGTGCTGTTCAACAACCGGGCGCAGTGCTTCATAATGCTGTGTCGGGAGATTCATGGCGAGGACACAACGTGATCGTATAGGAAAAGCTTTCATGTCTCCTGGAGTGGAGGACGCTGCAATTGGCCAAGAAGCCCGGCGCTACGCCATGAGAGCCAACATGGATGCGGCCAAGGCCATTGAGCTTGCCAGGCACCTAACGGCGCTTTACATGCCTACGGTCACTTGGCAATATCCCTGCCAAGGATCCAACAAATGGTAAGGCATACTATCGGCGAGGCGCCGTGGCAGTGTTGTCCTTGTCACGTGGTGGCATGATGGATACTGCGAGGCTGTGCAGTGCTTGGCATGGCACCGAGTGCGAGTCGGGCCAAGGAGGCGCGCCGACGAGTGCCAAGTGAATCAGTTGGATGCCCTGGGCCATCGCTGTTCAGGCCATAGCTGCCCTGGAGACGGCCTTGTCAGGCAGTGCCTGAGACCCCGAGGCTGTCTGCGTCACTGGCCTTCTTGTTGGCCAGGCAGAGCATCTGGCGGTAAGGATGGCATTATTTTGCCCAACGCCATGAGAAACGAGGTGCAGCTTGGCTGAAGCACAGCATGGCCATGCATGGCCTGCAGCGCTACATCACGCCCCCACATGCGTTTGGACGAGAGAAAGACCTTGATTCTCACTGAAATCGAACAGGCTTACCAGGCTTGAGTTCTTGCAGCGTGAGAGCCGTCACGCCTCAGACAGAGTGTGACAACTCCGATTGAAAACAACCAGAAAAGAGTGTGAATGAAACTCATGTCAGTGCGCGATCTGGGTCTTGTACTCTGTGCGAGTATTTTCTGCGCAGTCTGTACGTCTCTGGTCGTACGTATATGTATATAAGTAAGTAAGTACGTAAGCAAGTAGGTATTTTCATGTATGCTCATAATTATGTGTGAGTGTAACTACATGCATTCTCATGTATGGGTCATGATGGCACAGCTTTCTGGACATGTATGCTGTATGCATGTACACGTATCTGCAGGTATGTGAGGTGTGTGTGTGTCTGTGTGTGCACAGTGTGTGTGTGTGTGTTCGTATGTATGCGCATGTAAATCACGCAATTGCATGTGCCAGCCAGTACGGGTGTGTACGCATATGCATGCATGGCTGTATGTTTGTGTGTATGAAAATGCTCAGGGCCACCCAATGCGACCTTAAAGAGTGTGAAGGAGATGATCGAGGGCTATGGAGTTTCCAAGGGGCCGAGAGTGCTGCATGGAACAGCAACAGGTCTTTTCAGGCGTTGCAAACGCGGCTGAATATCGGCTTGGAAGACTTGAGCAACCGCATCATGACTGCCCAGCGTAAGGTGGATGAGCCCAAAGGCATGGAGTCCCCAGCACAGAGCCGAGACTCCGAAATCTTGGAAATCCTCTGTCAACTCAAAAACTTTCAAATCCAGGTCACTTCGTGTGTATGGAGAGAAGTTCGAGGGACGGTGATGAACAAGATGGCGGCAACGAGGCAAAAGGCTCCGCCAGCCACACTTCCGGCCCCCACTTGCTGCCGGAGTCTGCGCCGCTCCCACCACCCGCGCAGCCTCCTGGACAATGGACACAGTTGCAACAGGGACCGCCGACCCAGCATATGCCACCGATGTTCGGTGGGATGCCCCACCAGGCCATGAGGCTACCTCCCAATGTTCAGGTGCTGCAGCATTGTTTCCAGGCTCCTGCGAGTTGCTCAGCTTCTTACAGCTCCCGTGGGACTTCGAGCGGTGCCTGGGCAGGACAGGCTACAGCAGGCCAAGATCGCATGGTCACCTTGGTGTAGGAAGGGAAACCTTCCCCGTTCCCGCCTTGTTCTTGCAGTCGCAACATCAGTGAACCAGGGGTCCTCCTTCTGTTGTTGGGGTCCTTGGTGTTTAGGCCTATGCTTGATGGTTTAATTTAGACTTACAAAGGAACCCGGGTGAAGTGTTTAAGCCACGCTGGTAGTGAGCTGCTTGCGCTGTTTTTGTGCTGTTATTGGCTGCGGCCACCTTGCTCGCCCGCCTTGGGCTATCTTGGGCTGTACCTTACTGTAGCTTGCCCTTTGCTGCCCTGACTTTGCAGGCTCAGACATGCATGCCTGCTTGAATTACAGACTGTGGATGTGCGAGCACCCCGTAGTGGAATGGTTGTCTGTACTTCGCGAGGACTGTATGCTGTGCTGACAAAACGAAGGAGAGTATGACCCATGGGGAGTTTTCACTTTTTCTAGACGGTGTACCCTTTTGGGTTCAGACGTCCGTCTAATGTAGCTGCTGGCAGCCTTTTGGGTGCTGCTGGTTCTCGTCGAAACCAAAACCGAGGGCACGTTCGACATAATTGTGCGCTGTACATTGTAAATGGTCGGATCCTGCACCGAACCTTATGCTTGCACTGAACCTTTCACCTTGATGATGCCGCTGCACCGTTTGAACGATGGGATGGGATGACGACAGAGTTTTTGCACTGCTTTGCTTGCTATCTTGGGTGATGATGCTGAGTTCTGCCTTTGATGTTTTCACCAGTTTCTGCGGTTGTTGGGCTGGTGACGGAGGGTTTCTGCAATGTCATATTGGCCACTGTGGTGCGACTTAGGAGAGCCTTGTACCATGGGACCTTGCGATGGCTTGGTCAGGCGGAGGCGTCCCACTCAAGGCCCCAGATTTTGTCAGCTGTCACCAACTTCACGCAGGCTTGCCATCAAACGAAATCCAGAGGAGCAGGCTTCAGGCAATCCTGTTACAGCGCAAAAGGGAAAGTTTGAGAGGAGCATGGTGAACTGAAAGTTTTCAGCTGGGCTTGGAGAAGTGAGCTGGAAGTGAATTGGTAGACTGACTGGGGTGAGTTGCATTCTCTCGCTGTTGTCAGTTTTTCGGAATCTCCTGCAGAAAGCAACTGAGAGGCCAATGAGCCAGTTTGCGTTCTCCTCGAGATGAGGGGATCGTCGAAACTTTGTCGTCTGACCTTCTCGAGCGCAAGCGTTAAGAAAAGTATGTTCGCTGTGCATTCGGTTTTTAGGGCAGGGCTGTTTTCTATGGTTTGTCATGTGTCCGCTAAAGTTGGGGATCTACGCATCGCACGCATTGCTAGATTCTCTAGAGCTTGCTCTGCTTTGCACGGACACTGCAACCTCGGCCGACAAAAAGAGTGATTGCCCTCTCTCTTGCTATTGCGTTGCATAACATGTAGAAACATAGAGAACGTGTGCGTGTTTGTACATATGTGTACTTATGTGTACGTATGTGTATGTACGTATGTAGGTAGGCAGGTATGTAGGTAGATATGTAGGTATGTATGTAGGTATGCTGTTTAGGTTCTTGCGGGAGTTGTCGGTAAAGTAAAAGCTTCCGGGCTTTCGGGTCTGGGGTTTGAGAAAAATCGAAAAAGCAGCCTGCCGCCCTCCGGATTTCCAGGCCGCAATGCCCCCCTGGACTCCCCCCATCTCCCCCCCTCACCCTCCCCTCACAGACCGCGCAACAGTTTCATGGGTGTGTGTTGTGATTGTGTTTCTTTGTTCATGCTGTTTGAACGTTTTTGTTTTGTATGCTTCTTACCGGCCGTAGTCTAGATCAATCATGAAACAGTTAATCGTTAATTGCACAGACACATTTAGAGGTGTGTTGGGGTGACTTTTTGTTTGTGGTGGGTTTATCAATGTGGATCTCAATCAGCTTGTCGGTGTCTGTCTCAGGTAACGCCGGGTTTTAGCTGTAGCGGTTCGGACGTATCGGATCAAGGTCGAACCTGTTGGACTATGCGAAGCGGCGGTTGGACTCCTGTACAGAGGCATCGCAAGTCATAGGTTAGTTTGGATTGGCAGTACCACTATAAGTCGCGTGCAGCTGACGGCCTAACTTGTGAAGTGCGGCGAGAGACATCATAAAGCGTGACATGAGTTTAAATGTGGTTGAGGGAATCGCATGAGAAACCGGCCTGCTGCGTCCTGCTAGGCAGCGGTTCCTGATGTGGAGAGTTGCCGCGAAAACTGTCGGCAGCAGTGACGCACAGGCGGCCGGCTTCAGTGGGCCTCCAACACATGTCAATGTCCACAATAGTGGTTGACAGAACATGCTTACGCACCGTGCAGCTTGCCCCTGGCTCACTGCTTGCACCCTGGCAGCGCGGTCATGCTGTGTCGCAGTTCGCTCTTTTGCGCGCAGGCCCCGGCAGGCAAAGGAAGCTGGCGAGCGCGAAAAGTTCGGGTGTGCATGGTGTGCATCAGGGCATCCGATGCAGTGCTTCGCCTGGAGGGTGGCTCCTGCCTGACCTCAAGCTATTGAGCTTCACCCATGTTGCTGAATCTTGCTTCGAGCTGGCTTATGTGCAGATCTCGGACAGGACGTGAACCCGCATGGTGTCTACCAGCTTCGCCTCTGCCATGCTGGTGAGTCGTGGCACTCAGTCACGTGGTCATTTTGACCGGTTTTTAGGAGTGCGGTTGCCATGCATGCTTAGTTTCAACACTTCAAGAGCCAGTTCATTTGGAGGTGGATTGATTTGGTGGTGGACGACTACTTCCCAACTTCTCAGGCCTAGTCCTAGCAGGACGCCCACAATGGGTCAAAGAACACGATGCCCCGTTGTTCGAAGTGATCTGTGCCGCCGCCCATGCAGGTGTCTGAGGGCTTCACTGATGGCCAGACCATCCGCTTCTCTCGCGGGGGAAACCTTTGCTACCTCGGGGTGCGATCCGACACTGCGCTTTGCTCGGTGGTCACGTGTTTTCTTTTCGGAAACAATGTCGTGAACAAGAGGTTGGGCCGTTGGGCCATGGTGTTTTCACATTACTCTGCATCAGCCGAGGTAGAGATCATTAAAGATCACGCAGAAGTAGATGAACGATGTCAACAAGCCAAGGTTTTAGTGTACCTTTTGACATTTTTGACTTGATGATAGCTGCACTTAGCTGACACGTCTTCGTTTTTTGGCTCGAGTGGTCGTGGTTGAGGACACCGTTTGCATCATTGACACCATACAATCAGCCATCTGCAGCCAGTTCACGACATTGAGGAACTACCAGACACCTCCCTCTCCTCCCGGTGTTCGTGCACCTGTTTCATGGACTGGTAGTAGTAGCGAACTTAGACTTACACTATCAAAACCAGCGGATCCAGCGGCGTACCGTCGTGCGGATGCTTGCCCAATCGCGAATATTCGATGCCTCTGGCTGACGCTCCTGCCCTGTACTGTGATGCCCTGGGAGTTCCGAGAGGCTCTTGCAAGCTCGATGCTGGGTCGCAGCTTCAGTGCCTTCCTTCCTTGCACACTGCGAGCCGTTTTCGTTTGGGCTAAGGCTTCCTGTCAAAGCTACAAGCCGGTGGCCTCGGGAGCCAGGCCGGAGCTTGGGACATCGGCCTCTGTCGGCCCGTGTGTGTGCGTGTGTGTGTGTGTGGCATACCTTCGCATTTGTGCTTCGTTGCTGTACTTATTTTGTGGAGTCCAGCCCATGTTAGAATGGGCAACACGTGCGTGACACAATCAACATGGAAACCCCAGAAGCAATCAGACAAGTAAAGCCGCTGTATAGTGCTCTGAAAACGGACATCTCACAATGCTTGCTTCGCGTTCAGCTGTATTTCTCTCTTTCTCCGTTGGCGTCCTTTGTTTCTCTGCCTCTATCTGCCGACTGGTGCGATTCGCATCATGTCATCAGTAACTATCCATTCGCCGTAGTGCTCCGCGCCGGTGTGTTTGCATGCCCGGAGGACGGCTTATTTGCATGTACGGGTATCTCCCGTGACTGCGAGTTGCTGTTTCGCTACACGTACAGGTAGTTCGACGTACGGAGGCATCTGCATTTGCAAGCGTGTTGTGATGCGTCCCATGTCAAAGTTCAGGATCTTTGAGCCTGTTCCGGACCTGTAGCTGTCAGGCCTGTCCAGCTTGGGCAGCACGAGCGGCGAGGCACCGTGCATGGCTCGGCCGAGGAGGCTCTCATGTGGCTTTCCCATTGACCAGTAGTAACTTACATCTAATGTCCAAGCTTTCTATGTGGGCATTTTGACAGCTGCGCGACTGCACCGGCATTGCCATGGCTGTTGTCACCGTCTGCACGGATGCAGAACTGCGCAAATTGCGGGCGTCCGGCATGTGAGCACCGCAGCTTGAAAGGATGGCACCTTGGCGCATCTGTAGTGATTTTCAGGAATCTGCCCGCAGCTGTGTCACTCTTCAAGGCATGGGTGTGGGTGTGCGCTTCAGGCACGAGGACGCCGTGACATGGCTGCGGCGATTGAGAGCCCGCGGACCCGCAGGACGGGACCATGGGACGCACAGGTCGGTGCACAGGAAGGTGAGAAGCCAAGGGCACCACTTGCTTGTCACCGTCTGTCTGTGGTTTCCTCGCGCTTTTGTCTCCCGAGATCTCTCGAGTCTCGAGCTCGGCCGCGCGGAGGCCTCTGCTCTTTGCCAGCCCGTGTGCAGCACTGGGAGCCGGCCGCTGCAGCTTTGTGGGTGCCCTTGGCAAAGAGAAGGGTCGCCATCATGTGATGGCATGCGTTTGTGCACCACAGGTGGCATCTGCAGGGGCATTCGATCTTGGCATCTTGGCTTGCCTTAGCTTGGTGTCATCTCTGGTGGTACCGAGGCTGTGTGTTCGGCTGCATGTTGCATTAGGCGATCATCCAGAACTGGCTGAACATGAGCCACCTGGCAGCTTGGCTGTGATTTCGCTCTCCCTGCCATGCATCATACAGGTTCAAAGGTTTCTGTCTCCGGCGAATGCAGGCCATCTCGTGACCAACGAGCTGATATCTGTGATCGCTGTAACGAGCCAGGGCAGGCCCGGTCAGAGAGGCACGGTATCCCTTGAATGCATGTCCTCCGTTCAGGCATGCATTCCATCCGCTTCTATACGAGAACTTCCGCCGACAAAGCTACGAGCCACGAGAGCTTGTGGTTGTCGACACAGGATCGGACCCTTGGCTGGAAACTGTGGGGGGGATCGGAGGTTCAAGCCTTTCAAGCGGTTCTCGCTTGTGGGAGTGCGGGCCTGCGCCGCTGGCCGTTTACCGGGATCGTAGCAGGTGGATGGTGCAGTCGGCGGGGGTGCGATGTGATTCCGCAACCATAGCGAATTGAGTCTTAGATCTGCAGCTGCTGAACATTGTGAGCATGACATGTGCATGCAGACATTGCCGAAGAAAGACACGGGCCTCGTGGCACAACGCAGAGAACCTCTGCATTGCACGGTAAATGTCAGGACCATAGGTGATTGCAAGCGAGGTTTCGCAGTCATGTCTCGCATGTGCACGCTTGACACTCAACACCGCAGGGACTGGGCTCACTGGGCTCTTGCGCGAGAAAACAGAGAGCCTATGCCACGTTCTTTCGTGGACTCAGCCTCGTTCAGTAAATTTGTCACAGCCCACTTCATCCTCTCAACTCTCAATACTCCTCAAACCGGATTGCCCAAGCCGTGAGAGTCGAAACTGGCCAAGCACGGGCCAAGCACACGTCAAAGTGGATTCCTACTCGCAGCGAGACATGCCCGTGCAACCCTTCAGTCGCACCTGGAAGTCATTTGAAGCATGCAAGCACATCCAAAAGTCTTTTGCAAAAGTTTGCACGGTATACACCGTCGCTTGCAAGTCCATGTGGAAGCACCTGAGGGCTGCGCCACTGCAACTTTCTGCCTCAACTTACCAGACTAAAACTAGGTCTAAAACTACAGTCGAAAGTGAACTCTCGAACCGATGCTCAGCCAAAGCTCTGGTAGTCGTAAGTATGCCGAAGCACTTGGAACATTTAGTCGTGCGTGGATCGTCTCTTGGAGGCATCCTTTGGCGGGGTCGCCTTGTCTGGCTGTTTGTGTGATGTGGCCAACCGTGGATCGCAAGGTCCGTCGAGATTCCCCATGAACCTACCCGGCAAGATCGCACCAAAAAATGCGGATTCAGCAGCTGATTCTGCAGCTGTTTCGAGGATTGGACTTTGAGGTCCGAGCATTGCAACTTCGCTCTCGACCACTGTCGTGGACTGTACTGGTAGTACATGTGGCACGAATCCTGGCCATACTTGAATTCCAGGTCTGCCACAAACGAGTCGCAGCATCTCGGTCGTACATTGCCTTATAAATGGCAGTTTGCCTCAGTCGTCGGGCTGCCCAGGAGCCTTCCCTCTTCATGTTGGAGCGGAAAGCGGATGATCCCAGAGTGCTCTACTACTTCTTCCAGGAAATGAGACAAGGTCGATCCCGATCATCCCGATTCAAAGCGTACTCTGCCACTGCAGGACGAAAAGCGTACCCGACCAGGCTCTCCTCGACTGCAAGAGGACTCGCCGGGCGCCGGGCGTGCCGTGTTAGATCCAGTCATCGCCTCCCCGCTCCGGTGCCACGCGTTCGCTGCACTGCAGAGACTGCAGAGGAGGCTGGAGCCGATGCCATGGCGGCAGCATCCCAGCCGCACATCCGAGTGCCCCGAGTGCCACCGTGGCCATTGGGGCAGCAGAACGAAGCATGCAAAATCATGCGCCTCATGCACGTGGAGGCATGGAGCCTTCTGCAATGCCCGGCGTAAAAGATATGTGCCAGATCCAAGCCAAAGTAGCGGAGGAAGATGCCAGACGTGTATCTTTCTTGTTCCAAGGTTCTCTGTTCTGACGATCCGAGGGAACTGACGGAGCGCCCGGGATCAAGCGATAGTTTGATCGCAAGTCTGGCCTTTCAACTGCAGTGTCACCCTCGCATGCTACAGGTGGGGGCGTGGGCGACCTCATCGCACCGAGGATAACATAGCGGGCATTTTCAGCTGCATGCGGCTTGGCAAATGGAGCCGGAGAGCCGGAGACTCCCTGACAGGTGCGGCGAGAGGGTTGGACCAAAGGCTTCAAGAGGAACATCGCTTGCATGCGGCTTGGCGACTTTTGCCGCGCAGGGATATCAACTCTCCAAATGGCTGAACTCATTTGATAGGTCTTGGCCCGGATTGCAGCAGATCATGTGCACTAGAACTAGAACATACTAGAACCATACGTCGGTGTGAAAGCCATACAGCATTGCCACACTGCGATTTTCTGTGACGCTACAGGTGGCACCCCTAAAGAAGCTAAGTCAACCCCATACGACTGCATTGGGACAAGGCAGAAGCAGACTGCCGATAGCCAGGGAAGTCTTGCTGGTGCAGCCAGATCAGAAGAAGAGCCGTTCAATGTTAGCTTTCTTCGCATCACAGTTTCTTCTTCTTGATACAGCTGCCACCTGAAAAGTTTCAGGCCGACATTGCTCTACAACGGCAAAGGAACCCCTGTGCCCCGCATGGAGACAACGGACCGGCTGTGCGGATGCGCGGGGGAACCTGTTTACGGAGGGGAACCTTTAGGCTTAAGGCCCCAAGCAAGCAAGCAAACAAGAGAGAAACCAGATAAGGTGCGAGATTCTAGAGGACTCTGACACTTGCGAGCGCTAGCTTCTATATAGTTGCAACAGAAATTCGAGTGTGGTAGCCAGATGCCCAGGATGTCACGTGGTTTTGCTCTCGCCGTCTTTGAAGATGGATGCTTGCGCCCTTCCTGTGGTCCATGAGCAGTACCAGTCGCCTGATGTTGTCTTACTCTTTTTCGGTTTGCGAATTGCAACGCGAGCAGGACCATGTGGTCTGTGTTTCAGTGGTCCGATTCCTAATTTGTGGAGCAGGTATGCTGAAGATTATTTGGAAGTCATGCACCGAGAGCTCCTCGTGGCTTGTGCAGCAGATGGACAGCTGCTCAGTTCAGATGATCTGGCGCCGTGCCCCCTGTTGCGTGCGCGTCGCATCGCACGGAGCCTGGAAAGATCCATGTTACATTGCTGAATCGCCCAGGAACCGGTGCAGCCGCCCTGCAAACTTGGCACACCGTATCTCTGATGAATCAGCTGCTCGGCCGCGAGGGGAAGCTTTAAAGGCTCCATTCGTTTTCCATCTCTGACAGCCCCCTGGGAGACGTGAGAAGGAGATTTGCCGCGGATGCCCTGAGGACTTTCCGTTGGGTCGATCTCACTTCACGAGATCCTCAACTGGACTCTGCCAAGCTGAAGGGAGAAGATCTGGAGTACCTGTGCTGAAGAGCATGAACTGTGATGCACACAGATTGCAAATGATCAAGGATGGTCTCTGTCTGCAGGTTTGGCTTCAGCCATGTCTTCAGCAGGCCGATGGTCGTCTGAGCTTTGTGTCTGCATGGAATTCCTGTCACTTCAGGGTGGCCTGGCTGCGCCAGCCTATCCCTGACACCGAGGGACCACATGATGCTTGGCCTCAGCTGAGAGAGCGCCTGTAAACAAGCCGCGGCGGTCCAACGGACGATCTGACCTCCCCAATGGTCTAGAAATGTGGCATGAGCCATGGCAGCCAGAGTGGCCGTCGCCTTGTGAGAGCTGCGAGACGACAGGCATTTAGGAATTGCAGGAAGGTGAGAGGGGGACTCCATGCCTCTGCCTCCCTGTGAAGAAAGTCCCAGGATGTCCAGTTCATGGAGGACTTGGAGAGATACTCGGCGCAATTTGGTAGATTCGCCCTTCTGCCCGTAGGGGTCTTCACTGGAAGTGGAAGGATCCACTTCTGAGCTCCTGAAGCGTCCGTTAGTTGTATGTTCGATGTTCTGTGTGTGAGATTTTTCAGTCGCATCCGGGTAAGGCCTGAGAAGAAGTCGCCTCCAGATTCTAAATAAAGCGAGCTTCTCTTGCCCACGCGGTCTTCGCGGAGAATTGAGCTAAAAGCGACCCGGTGACTGGCGGAGAAGCGCTGGCGGAACTTGCCGGTGGTGGAGGTTAAAATCTACTGGGTTGTCCTGATGCCTCCTAACCTTCCCGACATCGGGCCAACAGGTCGCTTAAGTTAGAACTCGCTAGTAAAGAGACCAATCGAAGTCGCCTCAAGAAAGCGACCAGCACTAATTGTAGTGTCCAGCCTCAGCCGCGCAGCAAGCTGCTGGCAACGTCACGTGGCCGGCAACCCCACGCCTACACATGCATGCGAATCTGTGATATGATTGCATCATGACGCGTCATCAACCATTCAATGATGTCCCTGCCGGCCGAGAACTTGGTGTGCCAATCCGTCTCGTAGCTCACGGGAACAGGCTGCATGGCATGTCTGCAGCTGGGCAATATTTGCGGAACTTGCAGGGGCCTGTATTGCAGAAGATAGATGTCGCCATGAAGTCTTGAGAGGAATCACATAGTGTAACTGGAATGTCGGGATGTATGCGCTAAGGCCATTGGATGGTTTCGCAGCAGTGCCATCGGCGCCAAGGTCCAGGAGGCTTGGTGATGACCTGCGTCGATGCGTGCTTTCGGTGGACAGGATGCCGCGACCAATATCAACAAGTACTCTGAGCCGCTCATTCCAAACGTGTCTGCCGATGTGGGCAAACATGCCTAGCAAAGAGAGACCAGCTGGGATACCTAGGCTCGTGATCCTAGCGTGCCGTGGTCATGACGTGCCGGAGCCACCAGCAGCGTTTGTTCCATTGTTGCCGGCAGTGGAGGCTGCATGCAAGGCCTGTGTGGTTCCGAAACCTTGCATTGGTCAACCTGCGTAGGCGTGTGTTCAAGCAGTATGACAGTGTTGGTCAACTCCCGAGACCATCGCTGCATGCATACCACAAAAAGGAACACACACGCACACACGCTTGAATGTAAGCTAATGTATGATAATACAATATGAGCATCTATACAAAAACCAATATAAATAAACATAAATGTGTACATAGATCTCGAGCGCGAGAGAGAGGGAGAGAGAGGAAGAGAGACACACACACACACACCCATATATGTAAATGAATAAGTAATAAATAAATAAATAAGTATATATGTATGCATATGTATATGTATTAATGTATAAAAATAAATATAACAAAACATAAATAAACCATTTTATGTATATATGTCTTTATGACTATGTGGCTCGCCCGCCCCCACGGCGACAGGCCTTCCCCCCCCCC
>BGNK01004613.1:999-19291 GCA_003297005.1 Symbiodinium sp. clade A Y106 | reverse complement strand
CACCCACCCACACACCCACACACCCACACACCTACACACCCACACACCCACACACCCACGGACAGGCAGACACGCAGGCAGGCAGGATTCTTTTTTCATTCTTGAGAGTCAATACCATCGAATTTCAGGTGCTTGGTATCATTAGTCCATATCCGCATTAGCATAATGAGTCAATGTCTATCCAACTTCAGTTTGTTAGTGAGTATTAGCGGCAGCATGCGGCAGCGAAGAATACCCATCCCCGTAAAAGGCATTCCTATCGTGGATCAGTGGCTATCAGCCCCCGGACTGCTTAAAACACGCAAACCACACGTATGTCACAGGAGAACATGGGCCCGGATTCCGTTACACATACACACACACACACACTCTCTCTCTCTGTCTTTCTCTCTCTCTCTATGTATATGTATATGCCCATATGTATATATATATATATATATGTAGACACGGCGTGTTTGGGTGCTTCAGTATATAGACATGGTGTTACGAGTTTGTACGCTCTCTTTGGTTGCTGATCGGTTTTGTTATGTTTGTGCTAGCTAGTCTCGTGTGTTCTGTAATAGTAAATTGCAGGCGAGGCTGGGCTAGGCTGGGCCAAGGCTAGGCTAGGCTGGGTTAGGGTGGGTCATATAGGAAATTATCGGAATGTTTGCAGGGTCATACACTAGAAGATTCAGATACGACGATGTGGTGCAGTACTGAATAGTCATAGCACTCAAGGGTTACAATGGAGTGGCAAACCAATTGCTGCTGTGAGCATACACATGTGCGTTGCAGAATGCCCACTTGAGGGTTGCACCAGAGGACCAAGGGTTACAAGGGTTTAACCGACCAATTGCTGACACACGCATGTGGGTTGCAGAATAAGCAAATTCAGGGTTGCACCCGAGGAGCAAGGGTTACAAAGGTTTGGCCGATACACACGTATGTCGCATAATAGCCCAATTCAAGGCACCCAGGGATCAAAGCTTGCACGGGTTTGGCCGACCAACTGCTGCTGTGAGCACACACATGTTTGTTGCAGAAAATTATCAATTCAGGCTTGCATCTAAGGGTCTAGGGTAGCTAGCATTTGTTGTGAAATTAAGGGTCAAGGGTTACGGTTACAAGTGTTTGGCCGACCAAATGCTGCGGCGAGCATTGTTCGACCAATTGCTGCTGCGAGCATACACATGTATGTTGCAAGATGAATCAAATCAAGGCTGCACCCAAGGGTCGAAATGTTACAAGGGTCCGGTCGACCAGGTGCTGCTGTAAGCATACAAATGTGTGCTGCAAACAAAACTCAGGGTTTCACCCAAGGATCAACAGTTACAACGGCTTCGCCGACCACCTGCTGCTGCAGGCACACACATGTGTGTGGCAGAACAAATCAATGCAGAGTTGCACCGAGGGTCAAAGGTTACAAAGGTTTGGCCGACCAATTAGTGCTGTGGGCACACACACACATGTGTGTTGCAGAATACGTCAATTCAAGGTTGCACCCAACGGTCAAGGGTTAGAGGGGTTTGGCCGGCCACGTGCTGCTGTGAGGACACACATTGTGAGGGCACATGTGTCTTGCAGAATAGATCAATCAAAGGTTGCACCCACGGATCAAAGGTTGCAAAGGTTTGGCCGACCAACTGCTGCTGCGAGTATACACATGTGTGTTGCAAAATGTGCCAATTCAGGGCTGCACCCAAGACTGAAGGGTGGGTAGTTATAAGTGGGGTTATAAGTAGGGTAACTATGATTATAACCTTATTAAGGGACTTAGAACCCTACTTATAACTACCCATGAACCTCCAAGTGTAGCATGTTTCTTGTGTTTTGATGCCCGCGTTTGGATATACGAGGCTCATACGCAAGTTTCACGCTCCGTTGAAAAAGGAAAATTACTGCATTCGTATTTGGAAGTGCCACTTCTGGAACTGACATAAATTGTATAGTGAGGCTCGTCTCGAGTATGCAGGCATCTGCGAGAGCACCGTGCGCCTGGTGAGGGGCACACTGGCCACAGTCCCGCGCTGCGTTGCCCCCAGGACCAGCAACTGCGGACCTCTTCGATCCTCTTCATGCTCGGGGCTCGACAGTGCCTCCGTGTTTCCCTGAGTCAGGATCATCCTTTGCGGCGGTATGCGACACCACACCAGCATTACGTTTGTGACGCGTGCGGTCGCCAAGCTGCCCAACAGCAAAGAGATTGTAGTAGGGTGCAGCAGAGGCCAATTTGAGAGCTCGCATTTGCATGTTCTGGGCGAGCAGGTGAGGGCCGGCGAGCATCTGTGGGGCTGCGGAGCCTGCGATTTCGACCTGTGCGAAGGCTGCCGCGCGAAGGCGGAAGACACCATCACTTCCTTGATGGAACTGTCTGCCATGTATGCATTCCAAATCATTGCGAAGTAGAAGGCCGCGTGGAGAGATTGGGTGTGGACTGCGGTATTTGAAGATGTTTACAGAAAAGCGTCCTGCTATTACCATGTCTTACTAGAGGATCAGCCTTTTCTTCAAGAGGTGCTTCACCGACGAAATGAAGAGTCCTCCCTGCCGTCAGCTGATGTTGGCGTGCCCGCTGAATCTACCGGGCGGGAGTGTGAAGGCGGGATGGTCACGGTATTTAAGGCTCGGGGGGACTTTTCGCAGACTCGGCTGTTTGTGCCAGTTTGTGTGTGTCTGTGTGATGCTCTGCTCTGTAGCGACCGGCAGCTTGCACATGCGTGATTTGCTCTGCAGCCGCTTTTCCAGTGTAGGAAAAGGACGCTTCAGGGTGATGGGTGGAGCCCACGCTCCGGGTTCCTTGAAATATTTGAGAAAGCCGAATGTGTGCCTTGGCTTTGTTTGTGTATTTTTCAGTGTTTCTTTTTCGACAGGCCTCAAGCACAGCGTAGCACGGCACTGTGTCGCTGTGTGCATCCTGGCACTCAGGATGCTCCGTGGCATCATCCTCGTGGTGGCCTTGCCGGCACTGAGCGAGTCCACGCAATGCCCGGAGAGATGTTTGGCCAATGACGGGACGGAGTGGCCATGCAGATGCTCAGCTCGAACATGCCCGAACTAGGTGACAGAACGATCTTCCGCATTCTCTGCATCCTAATGCTGATGTCAACTGAGGATTTTATAACAGTGGGACATGCATGATACCAGTAATCGGCAATGCCAGCCGCAATGCTTCCGTCGATGTGAATATCGTTGCCATCGGCCCGTACAGCGGGACGATCGGAAACATGATGACCATGGCTGAGCCATTTCTCGTGGCAGCAGCACAAGAAATAGAGGACAGTGACTTTCTGCCTGGCTACCGGCTCAACATTTACCTATCAGATTCCAAGTGCACGGAGCAAGATGGGACGAGAGCAACGATAGAAGCCTTGATAACTGCGCCACCGAAGCATGCCATCTTGGGTGACTCCTGCAGCCAGTCATGCAACGCCGTGAACGATGCTGCTCGCCTCTTCAACGTGCTTACTGTATCACCAGGTTGCGACTCACCAGGCCTCAGCGACCGTGTGCGCTACCCCTACTTCACCAGAATGTCCCCATCTGATCGCTTCAAGGTCACAGCAATCTATGAAGTTATGCAGTTGTTGGGCTTTCAGCGGGTCGGCGTCATTGATGGACCCATTTACACCGCAGGGGCAAAGGACTTCTTCCTTGAGCTTTTGCAGCGGGATTGGGATAAAGGCACGTACCCCTGGGCACTCCTCCTCTCGAGGAATGTACAGTCAGTACCTGATGCAGTCAGCACAGCGGACGAAATCCTGGTGCGTGATTCGCGAGTGAACTTGATCGTCTTGCCAGAGCACTACGGCATGTGGCTGCTTTGTCGGTTCTACCAGCGCGGCATGCTCTCTCCGGATTATGTGTGGTTTGTTGCGGCATTCGGGAGCTGGGTCAATGATGTCACCGCAGTGTTTGCAGGCACGCCTGAGCCTTGGTGTGTGTAGCAGGTTGTGGCTTGCCAGTCTAAGTTCAGCGTTTTCTAGAGCCAATGCCCACCCCGGCATGCCCCAACCCTCGTGAATTGAGTTCTGACGGGTGGCAATCGTGATTGAATGCCAATTAACCACGGACTGACAACGGACAACTCCGTTGTGCCGCATTGTGACATGCTATGTGTGAACACCGCAAGACCAAGGAATGTCCATGCACGGCTGAGCAGCTCTCCCGTGTTGCGTATGGACTGATAATAAGTGGCCGCTCTCCGATCCAATCCTCGCCTTTGCCCCATGGATTGTCTGGACGGCGGCTTCGTGACATCTCTGAGGACCTACTGCAACGCAGAGAAAAGGTACAGCAGCCCAGGTATATAGTACCGGGACCCACTGTAGTCGCATCGTGTTACTCCGACACGCGGGCAAGCCGAGCAGTCCCATCAACGGCCCCCTGTTGAACCTTGAGTATTCTTCAATCCTGAGGTTCTGTCTTTGCCGCCACTGTGACCATTTTTTCGGTTGGTCTTGCGAGCTTTTCCGACGCGTGCAAAGTTGTCTTTTACAACCTCGGGGCTTTTTTTTGCCACTATGTTTGCGATGTCTTCTAACCTTGTTTTGACCCTGGACCGTTTCTTCCGGACCTTGCCCGCCCACCCCTGCAAGCCATCCAGCCAGGCTCGCCTTGGAACCCTCAGCATTGATATCCCTTGATAGTTGCGTGTGTCGTGCTTCGCACCGGCTAACCAGTTTCCTAGTTTCTCGGCTTCTTGGCGTTGGCAATTTTGGCAACCCGGTTTTTCGCTTTCGTGGCCTTGTGGCTTGTGGGATATTGTGGGCATTTTGGCTTTTGCCGCTCCTCGAATACAGTTTTGCGGCTTCCTGGCTTTCCGGCTTCACAGCTTCTTGGTTTTTTCATCGTCAGCGTCCCCACATAATTACAGCCGTGCTTCATCAACCAAACCTGATGATTGTGTTCTTGAAAGGCTCCCCTGCATCCCCGCCGTCGTCCTCGTCCCCGCCCTCCTCGTCCTCCTCGTCCGTCGTCGCCGGCGTGGTCATGGTCGTAGTCATCATACTCGCGGAGGTTTGATGGCGGTGGTGCTGGTGTTGACATTGGTGGTGGCTGTGGTATTGTAGTAGCTTTAGTAGTACGAAGACCAGCACTACGACCCTCAGTTGCCAGAACGGGCGAGGTGTGCGGTCAGAAGCGGCCAAAGCAAACCGATGGACTTGTGTGAATTGTGCTGCCAAGCAGTAGAACACCACACCCATACAGACCCAGACTTGCAGATACTTGCAGGACTATTTGGTGCAGTGTGCGCAGTTCGGAAACGGGCGGGGTGCGTGTGACACCGTTTGGACCGGCTACTTCTACGACGGGCTCTGGCACCTCGCTGCCATTTTGCATGCGTACCTCACCGTTGAGAATCACTCCGTAGCAGACCTTGCGACTGAGTCATCTCGGCAAGCCCTGTACGACTTGTCTCTCCGGCAAGACTACCTGGGCGTCACAGGTCGAGTACGTCAGTTCAACGACGTTGACCCAGTGACTGACCCGCCGTCCTACGGAGACCGTGACGGTGTCAACCTTTTGCGCCAAGTCACCGGAGGTACAGGCAATGAGTTCTCAGACTTGGCTTATCGCGCCAGCGATGGTATCCAATGGCTTGCAGATATCCGCTGGAGCCCAACGGACGGCACCAAAATCGTTCCTTGCAGCACTGGATCTTGCGACATGAGCATCGCTTTCGTGCCGTCGGACCGGATTAGTCAATGCCAGGCAGGCTCAGTGTTCTCGGTGCAGCTAGGATGCATCGAATGCGAGTCCGGGAAGTATGCCTATGCGGGTGCGGAAGCCTGTACTCCGTGTGGAGTTGGCACGTTTGCCAACGAGAGTGGTATGGCAAGTTGTCACGCTTGCGACAGGGGTAGTTTCAGCAATGTGCTGGGAGCAGATGCATGTGAGCTGTGCGGTCGAGGGTTTTATGCAGACAACACCTCCTCCACATCTTGCACCCGATGCCCTTTAAGCACGTATGGCCCAGAGAAAGGGCTGGAGGTGTGCTCTGACTGTCCTGCCGGGCGAAGCACCGATTTCGCTGGTGCTATTGACGTGGAGGCATGTCAGTGTGCGGGTGAATTGTGGGAGGGTCGGTGTATCCAATGCCAAGGCAACACCCGCTATGAGGCTGGTCAGTGCCTGGATTGTCAGGAGGGTTTGGAGTGTGATGGCAAGCAAAGTGCGCAGCTTCTGCCTGGCTACTACTCGGATCCTTCCTCGCCATTTGATGTCTACAAGTGCTTGCCTCCGGAATTCTGTCCCGGCGGTGATCCTGGAGAGTGCAGAGGGGGTTTGATTGGCGTGCCTTGCACGCATTGTCCCACCGGGCAAGCGTGGGGGGCGGACGAATGCAGGGACTGCACGTCTCTCAGCATAGCTGGATGGTTTGTGGCAGCCGTGTTGGCCATGATTGGCATACCGGCCTGCTACTACTTCCTCAACACTAAGCAGACTGCCAAGGCAACGACCCTCCTTGCAACGTCCTGCGTGCTTGCCATGACCATAAGCATGTTGCAAAATGTGGGCATCATCGGCTACATCTCGTTCTCGTGGCCACGTCAATTGCAATGGCTTTTCGACTTGCTCAGCATTTTCACTCTCGACTTGCAAGCTGTGGGATTTGACTGTGTGTCTCATTCCCCCGTAACCGGCTATGTGCTGATCGCAGTGGCTCTGCCATCTGCGATAATCTGGCTTGTCCTGAGCAGCTTGCTCAGCAGAGCCCTCCCGAGCAGGTTTGCTTTCGAAAGCGCAAAGCTGATCAGCACTATGGGACAGTTCATGCAGGTCAGCTTCACAATCTACAGCAAAGTCGCTCTTTCACCCATGATGTGCTACTCGCACCCAAACGGCAAACTTGGCATGCTCGAGCACAACGGAATCTTCTGCTTTTCGAGCAACGAGCACACGCCCATGTGCCTTGGTGGCAAGCTGGATTCTCTGGAGCATCTTGAGTTCAGGCAAAGCTGCTTAAGCTAAGTTCTCGGCTCAGGTTTGTGACAGGGTTGCTGGTGCTTGCCATGATGACCTCGTTCTACGCCATGACCATTTGGGCAACCATCAAGGCACCCTCGAAAGCCGCTGGCGGCAATGGCTGGCAGCTTTGCCTTGATTAACAATCTGCGTCGGGAAGCACCCTTGCGTAGGCGCTACTGTGCCACACATCCTTAAAACGGGATCTAGAATCTAGAATCTAGATGCCGTTGAAGCCAGCGGTCTCGGAGGCCTTTGAAACCCCAGAACACTTCCTTTCGCTCATGCGAAACTGAGGTTCCTTTCAGCGACACGATTTTTGCTGTTCCGCTTCCGTGCTGACTGTTGGTGGTTTGGCACTTTCATGCCGCTGGGCTTCTCTTTTGTGGCAACGGTGGGGGTTAAGCCCGCTGTGACTGCCCCTACAATGATCTAAGAATCTAAGGCTGCCTCGAGGCTTGCTTTTGTCTCTAGCTATCGTCCTGGCCGGGGACAGTCCATACATTCAGATGCTGTTGATTGTGTCCACAATGCTCCTGTACATGATTGTGCAGCTGATCTCTTGGCCGTGGAAGCTTCCAGCACTGAATGCCTTTGATGCGATCATTAGTGCATCTCTTATCCTTATGATGGCAATTCTGGGAGCGTTTGCCCCAGCGATTGCCGAGCACACGTTGGAGCAGTTAACCAGCGCGGTCATTGGGATAGTGGTCATGCTCAACGGAATCGTCCTGATCATGCTGGGGATAACAGCTTCTGCTCTGATTCGCGCCTTGTCTGAATAGCTTCGTTGAAGGTTTTCTTGCCAGTGTTCTCAAATGCGCAGATGCACTTCGTCACGGCTTGGCGGTGGCATTGAGCCTAGTAGGCCTGTGTTACCTTGACCTCATACACAGACATCTGTGCGTGATACCACCCAAACCCAGAGTACATCGCGAAGCTTGACTTCAGGGGCAGCTCATTGTTGTGTGCTTTCCGCACGCGCTTTCTTTTAGTAAGCCTCCCGTTGTGGAGACGTATCTGCGCTGCGCGGCTCAGGAGCCAAACGCTAAGTGTTGCTGCCGAGGTCTGAATGCCATGGGTGGCTCTCAAGAGTCTTGCCTTTTGGCCCTGGGAGTTTTGGATGAACGAGTAATTTTTTTTCTAGTTGCCTCAGCGTCCTAGCGGTTCTTAGCTCTCAGCTCGAAGCTCTGCAGGACGAGTGCCAGATCCGAACCAGCTGACGGAAAAGCTCTTCGTCCTTTGCAACAAGATCGAGGAGCTTGGAACAGCAGGTCTGTCTCACGTCCTTGCGAAACTGGGCAGCGCGCAGAAAGTACAGTGGCAAGCTTTGTAGAAAACAGTTAGACGCGGTTGTCCCAACAGCTTTCCTTTCGAAGGTTGCAATGCGACAAAAGTTGATTCGGGAGCTGAGGAATCTCTCTGTTTATGACTTGCGGATGACACAGCAGATCGTCACTGCAGTCGGATCGGAGGCCAGTGGAAGCACTTCACTGAAGCACGTAATCGAGTTGGGTTTGGGCTGTGAAAGCATTGCTTTGAAGCGCAGTTGCCTGTCAGATCGGTGAGCAAAGCCTGGTGCTAACAGCTCGCTCGCAATTGATGTCGACCGTCTCCGTGCCATCGACAAAGGACATCTGCATGGCAGGGTGACCCTCTGACTCTCTCGGTGATCCCATACTTTCTTCATCGCAGGAGCCCACACCACCGAAGCAGACGACTCGTGGTAGGCTGAAATCGTTGTCTGAGGAGGCCATGGTGCAACGGCCTCCAACAGCTGCCGCGATGTTGAAATTCTGCTCTCCTGTGATTGTAAAGGTACCACCCGTGCCAAAGCCGCGAAGCAGCCGGGGAAGATCGTTGTCGGAGGAGGTCCGTAGGCCGTAGATCTGCAGTTGACTGTCAGAATTTCTCGTTGGCCCAGGCCCCGGCTTCGCCAAGGCGGGTGCCGGGCTCCCGCCGCACTTCTGATGCCAAAGGTGCTGATTCGGATGTGGTAGGCTTTAGCGTATGACTGCGCAATGAAAAAAAAACAGATGATATATTCTGATGGTGGTGTTTGACCGCCTCCAGGCGTACTTGCAAGCAAGAAAGAACACTTACGGGACCCATACGGACACACTCCTGGTATGACTCTATGCTCTATGCCATGCGTCCGTTAATTGATTTGCTCTGCTTGTCGCCTGACTGCATGGCGTCGTGGGGGAAGTTGCTGGTGTGACGGGTCCTAGGATGTCCCAGGCCTCGGGCCGGGAACAAGATACCATCTTCCGCATTCCACTGCGAAGCATGGAATGCAGCGTTTTTTTCCCATGAGCTGGCTGCTAATCAGCTCAAGGACCTCGGCCCAGCAACAAGAGTATCAAGTGGAAGCCAAAGGCTTCCTGCTTTGCCCTGAAAGCCATCGCATTGCAGCTTCTAGTGCTTCTCCACTCGTTGAATTTGCGGCCACTCTGTGCGCCCGGCACAGCCTAGCTGCGCTTAGGCGAACAGAGTGTCTTGCAGTTTACAATGCATGCACTGGGCCCGATTATTACATGGTGTTACTAATAATCTCAGATGTGTATGCCACGACATCTGATCTAGCTCACGTCCGCCCGAGTGACTATCTGCAGGTCAGATTTTCCCGTGCATGCTATCTTCGTAGTTGCTCGCGTCAAGAAACAAAGATGTGCATGTGGATTCCGCTGTGCAAAGTTGCTTTCACGAAGCGTTGCGCTATTGTCGACGTAGCTTGAACATTCTGCATGTTAATTTCGCAGTTTGCAATGAAGTGTTCGGCAATTGTGGAGCATGACGGTGCTAGTGCTGACTCGCAATTTGGTCATGGCAGGCAAATTGGCGCTGCCCGACACGAAGCCGCCACTGGAATGCAAGTCACAACACTTGATGCACCAGAGACATAGAGGAGGTTTTTGCGCCTACACTCAAAGACACACAGAGAGACCGACAGAGGCAGATAGTAACACAGTCGACCTGTGCCTTCAATCCTGGGCGAAAAGCATTTTCAAAAGGAAGACACCAGCCTGTTTGGCACGCGGCACATCTGAGCTCATCTGCTGTGTTGAGGAGCTAGATCTCCTTGGTGCTGGGTTGGGGTGGGGGGACGGGACCCCAGCTGCAGCAAACTAATGTTTGGTGCCTCATCCACAGTTCGGTGAGAGCAGGACAAAGACGTCCTCTGCATCTACCTGAAGATGGTACGTGCAGGGATCCAGTCAGCAACGCTGCGCGTCGGACCTTGAATGAGCGAGACGATCCAAGACTTTAGGAGCAACGTCCCGAGAAGGAATGCCACCTACGGTTACACGATGTTACTCGGCATGCAAACTGAAAGAAACGTGGACGAGCCGTGGTGCTTGACAGAAGCAGGGGCGGAAGCGACAATTCTGTAAACAGGTGCTGCAGGTTGTTCTTCCGTGGTACGGCACTGACGCGGAGGCCCCAATCATGTGGCATTGGCATACCCCGACAGACAGAGAAACAAACAAGATAAGACTTGGACGCATCGCTTAGTCCGTGCTACAGTGTTCAGAGTCCCGAGAACTGAATAGGTGGAGGATGGACCCGAACGTTGCCCAGAGAGTTCTTCACGGTGAGCGATGAACCGGTGAAACCCACCTGCGACAGTTCGAAGCTCCTGTTGTCTCGAATGCCATGGGCGAGTTGGATTGGGAGAGAAACCATCTGCATTTGAAGCAGTGTAGCAGCTTTGGTTGTTTAGTGGCGACATCGGTCCACGAAATGCGGCAAACGCCCTCGTTTCAGCACCTACTTCACGAATTCCGGTGGGATCCTGCTGGGAACATACCCCGAGATCTGTGCTGCTCGCCCATCGGGCCGATGATGACGGGCCGGCAACCCGAACTCAGAACGCACTCCCTCAGCACAAGAAAAGCCGGTATCTCGCATGCCACGAAGCACGGGGGCAAGGTGCGCTGTGAATGTGATGGTGTCAATGGTTACACGACAAACTGTCGTGTTGTAAGAGGCCTAGCCGGAGGACGCAATGTGCGACAATGCGAGGTTGCTCGACTTCTTCCGCACGCTGCCCATTGAGGCAGCGTAGCGGACTGGCTGCGACGCTCCGGGGCTTTGGAGTTGAGGTATTTCCAGGACTTGGTGTGATCAAGGTTCGCCAAGTGGTGCTTTCTTGCTTCTGATGAGACTCCGCAGCTGTGAGGTGCGCAAGGCACGCTTGAGCTATGCTGGGAGCTACTGGCCGTAGAGCCCTGAGCGCAAGATGCAGTGGAACGCGGTTTCTTTTCACACCTGCGTCGCCCCAAACCCTGCAGAACATCGGAAGTTAAATCGCTGTAGCAATCTTGTACAGGCAAAGACGGCTTACGCATCAAGAAGCACGAAGAAAAAGTCATCAGGTTTCCTTTTGCGCCTTTCGCCTTTCGCCTTCCAATGCTATGCAGCCTGGTGATGACTTGCTCACCCATTCCCCACTTTCCATTTCCGCACATTATGAAGCTGACGCGGTCAAGCGCAGGGCGCCAGGCGCCAGCTCTGGCCGCCCTTGGTCGAGAAGGCCTCGCGGATAAACGCCAGAATTTGCATGGGAAATGAATGTCCACGAGGCAGCTGCCAAACTGTTCGGCCGGAATCTCAAGTCAAGTTTCCGGCAGACACAAAGACCCAGGACATCCCGCACAGCTTCTCCGAGTAGAGAGATGCTGCTTCGTGTTGTTCTTGGAAGCGGAGAGAGTGACTTGTGCCACTGCGCTGTCACATGAATTCGGTTTGTAAGATCGTCTCGCAGTAAAGCTGTAGTACCAACAAACATGCTTACCTAAGCCGTCGAAACCAAAGTGCTGATTGGTAGTGATGTGGGTTGGTAATTATGGTTGTCAGGTGATGTCGGTTTCAAGAGATGGATGGCGACTGCGAACGTTGGAGTGTAGTGATTAGGAGTTGCGAAGTATGTCAAGTGCAGCTGAGTATCACTGGTTTTCGTTTCATCTGCTCCCATCCCAAGTCCATCCCAAGTAACGTGGGCAATCCGACTGAGTAGGGATGTGGATGTGCACAGGCTTTGAGCTCAGAGTGATTGTGCTGCCAAAAAATTGGTAGTGGGTTTGTTCCTCCTTGTTTTGGTTCCCGTCTTGCTGAATTTCACGCTGGCCAGATGCTGCCTGAAACTTTTCGAGCAATGTTCGCTAAAAGTAGCCGCGAGATGCCGCGAGCACAAGGAGCTGAGCCAGAAAACACATAGTGAGTGATTACAGTAATGACTACGATGTATCAGACTCATGCACGAACTTCTCACGATTCATCTTTGCGCCCAGAGGGTTTGTTCAGAGGCTCTGCAACTTGAAAGTTCTTTGCAGCTGGAATGAGAGAGAGAGATGTGCGGAAGGAGAGAGAGAGAGATATATATATATATATATATACACACATATATATATATGAGAGAGATAAATTCCGGGGCTATTTGACGCCCTATTTCTTTCCTTTATAATTATATAGAATGTAAATATTGAAATAATTAAAGTAATTAAAATCAACAACACCGATTTCTATTATTTCGATTGTCGGGGGCACCCCAAACAATCGAAATAATAGAAATAATTGAAACCGGTGGGGTTGGTGGCCCAACCCCAGAACCCCAGGATTTGAATTAATCAAAACCTGCATACTCACAGAGATTGGATGTTGCCGACGAGGAAGCTCCAGCTCATGCTCAGACCGGACAAGGTGCAGATGATTCGTGGACTCTGGAAATGGCATCGAGGTCGTGGAAGGTGTCTTGCATCGTCAAACAAGAACTCATGCAGACGAGAATGATTTCTTTGCTTGTGGAATGGTGTGAGACAGACGCAAACGATCTTCAACTATCTGTTATGATGACATATGCCTTGCATATGATCGACGTGGTTCCCGTCTCCCAGTAGATGTGGTTCGAAAAGGTCTGCAGAATGATTGCTACGTACGGATTCCACACCCCCTGCTGGATCCGGTCATGGAAGCGAACATGGAGAGACTGCAAAGATTCTGCGAGAGAACCTTTTGGTGCAACCTCGATGTCTTCAAGTGCTTCCAGGCTGCCACCGCCATCGCGAAGAGAGAATTCAACGTTGATCGCTGCTTCATCGGCATCTCACCAGGCGGTGTTGGCCAGAGTTTGTACTCTCTCCATCTCTCCCAGATGTACAAACACAATCATAGTTTTTTCGACCCCAATATCTGGCACCTCGATGAGGAGCTACGAAAACAGGTCGAGTCCTTCGCAAAGTGCTTCATCTTGACTGGCCAAGAAGCTCCGGAGACTAATCGCAAGATGCACATCGATCTGTACAAGAAGACGATTTCGGGCGATGGCATCATGGGCAGAAAGCCATACGGATACACCACTCGCATGTTTCAAACGATTGGGTGTACAAGACTGGAGGTGAACAGGATCATGGCCTTTCCCGGCGTCACCAACAGCAACTTTCACTCCATGTTCAGGCGCTCCTTTGTATGGAAAGCAAAGGCCCGCTTCGTGCACGGCATGTTCCTGCGGCACTATCCGGATCATGAAAAAGAAGGTATTTTCGAGGCTGATCCCAGCCTAAGCAAGTTTCTGTCCACTTCACAAGCCTCTATTGCAGGATTGAAGCTCCAATGGGCCTTTGAAATGGATCACAGCAAAGAAGATTGTTACCGGCTCATCGAGGACTACTGCAATGGAGGCGATGGACATTTGACCGAAGACATCATGAGAGATGCATGCGGCTTGCCAGTAAGAGTCCGTCAGGTGCAGGAGGAGGAGGGGTTGGGCAATATTATGGCGGCTGGACAAGACAGTGCAGACGAACGGGAGGAGAGAGACAGCGAATGGGTGAACCTGAGAAACCACTTGACCACGTACATGCTGGACTGCTGGACAAAGCGTTGGATCTGATGACATACCATGAGTTCAAGAAGATGATCTTCAAGCCAAGGGTGTTGCTCGCACGGCTGTCATTCGACAGAAAACTAGCAAGGAAAAGCCTGGTGGACACATCCCCAAGATGAGTTTCAGCAAGCAACACTCCGACATTTGCCCACAACCCGCACTGGACACCATTCGAATGCAGTTCGAGGAGGAGCACGACATCGGCCTGGCAAAAAAGTATGCCTATAGCTGTCGTGGTCGAAGTCTGAATGTGGAAACCATGGATGCTTGTTACAAGGCCGTGATCCCTGCCGCCAAAAAGGGACGACGCACTGCAGAACAAGAAGAAACCGTGCAGAAGTATCAGACCCTCATTCGGAAGCTCGAAGATCACGAAAATTCCCTGAAGCAGGTTTTGGCGACAAAGCATGGAAGAAGATTGCGGGCTAAAGGGTCTGTGGAGGAGGACGAACACGAGCCGGCCAATACGGACGAAGCTGGAGTTCTTTGAAGCACAGCCGGACCATATCATATGGTCATATGGATACTCCGACAAGATAGAGTACACGGTGCGAGCAAGGCGATACACCAACAATGATGGAGTTCAATCGATGTCCCGTCGACTGCAATATCACGTTGTGGACGGTCACACAATCGATTTGGACATTCAAAACTGCTGTCTTACATTGCTGCAGCAGATCCTTGCTGAGGTCGACCCGCAGCCGCCCCTGCCTGACAACCTTAAACTCCTGGACCGTCTGGTGAATGATTGGGCAGGTGTCCTGAAGCAGCTCGGGCTTCACATCGTCGAGGGCAAAGAGATGATCAACACTGTCCTCAACGGTGGCAATCCACCCCCTACATTGAAGAACAATGAGATTGTCCGCGACTTGCAGAGGATCTCACAATATGTCCGATGGGTTGCCTGCAATCTGCTGCACAGCGACTATATGTCGCTTGCAGAGAACAAGCAAAAGACTTTCCCGTCGTCCACCATACTGTCTCTTCTATGGACCTCGATCGAAGACAGGATTCTGCAGGGCTGGACCGAACGTGTGCTTAATAATCCGAACAAGCCCAAGCATCTGTCTCTTCACTTCGATGGTATTCGAATATCTGCAGATCATGTTGGATCTTCGCAAGATGACTTCATCAAGGATTGTGAGAACGCAATCAAGATGCGGACGGGCTTCATGGTGAAGATTGCGGCAAAGAAGCATTCATCCTTCATCGACTTGGTGAAGAGCAGAAGTACTCATGCCAATTCACTCACAAATGTGCCTGGTATTCTACAGCAGCCCGGTAACTGCATACCCTGTGCCTTTTGGCACATGCTCCCACTTGCAAGACCGGCTGTGGTTGCAGCAATATCGGATGAGTCGTCGGCCAAGAACAGTGATGCAAAATCCATGCGATATAGAGATTATCGCTCTGTGGCATCTATGTGTTCGCTTGATATCGTGAGTTGCATTGGCTTGCCGGCATTGCAGGTGAAGTCCTTCGTGCTACACTACGAGGGAAACGGGGTGCCACACTGCCTGGCCGTCCAGAGTCGATGCTTCTGGAGGCGGGGTTACCATCCTCGACGGTGCCACAGTGTACAAGCTCAATACGGCCGTGCTTAGAGAAATCCATGCTGCAGCTGTGGATCATGCCACCATAGTGTCATATTGGAAGCGAGATCCCCAGGACAAGAGCAGCGGCCAGTCAGCATTGCTGTTGGATATGGTGTCAGGGGCACGTGACAGCCCAGACGAATCAGAAGAAGATGCTTCTGATGATGTGGCCGAGGCCCACACTGCGTCTAGCACCGGCAAGATATCCTTCAACGAAGACAAAGTTCCGGTTTTCACCGACATCATCATGGGTTGCCTGTATGAAGAAACCAGCACCGTCATGAAAGATCTCCAGAGAATCTCGGAGAGATGTGAGGGCAGGAGACGGTGCCCACTCTGCCCATTCAGGTCTTTCTCTCAACTTCGGCTACTGAGGACCCACATCATGAAGCATCACACCAAGCAGAATCAGTATGTGTGTTCCGGCACAAAACGAATCAAAGTCATATTGGCTCTGCACGATCACGCAGCCTCCTCGCAAACTACATCCGGCAACATGTTACAGGAGAGTGCTACAATTCTCAGAACAATGATCCAGCCATCTCTGCCCTTCGCACAGAACAACATCGACAAGCAGATTCGGCTGGTCTTCGATGCCACTGGGCCGAAGTATGTTAACGTGTCCAACCTCGGCAAGACCGTCCAAGTCAGACGAGTTCGTAATTTGTACTACACGTACTCTTTTGCGGATCTTCTCCTACGAGAGATGGTGCTGAATCATGCCCAGGCCTCCAGACCGCACGAATACAGACAGGGCAGATATGTTCGGTGTGCGATATATTGACATGTTGAAGAACTAAGGTCCGAACAGTGTCCACAAGATGTCATATGGCTGCACTGGAATCCGGCAACAAGCTCGCAAGCTTGCTCCCTCGACGCTCACAACACTGGATGCCCATGCTCGAGGACATTGCCACATCTCACGTGTTTCGTGGTAAGATGGAGAGCATGAGCACGGTCCTGATGCAACAAGACGAATGGCATGGACGCCACTTTGAAGTTGTGCATGAAGCTGATGGGACAGGGCTTCCTACAGGTCGCGGAAGCATGTACGTGACGAGGCACCTTTTGGAGACGATGTGGCCTGGCGGAGATTGCTCACTGTTCGGGGTCGCACTGGAGCAGTTCTCATGATGCATCCGCTCCAAAATGAATCGTCCGAGCAGCTTGTGGATGCACTGAGTCAACATTTCTCCGTGGAACAGCTTCGAGCAGTGGTCCACATTGGAACGGATAGCCCGTCCGAGAAACTGTTCAAGCAGTTAAAGGAAATATGTCCATCCATGCAGTCGCTCATCCTGGACCCCATCCGCCTGGCTATCGTCTACGAGTACGGATTCTGGAATAAGAAGAGTCCTGGCTCCAAACAACTCCGTCGCATACTCAAGAAATGCACAGCTGTGGATGACGACCTGGGTCGCGATTGTTGGGGTGCGTTCTACGATGTCACGAATGCCCACCTGTTGGGAGAAGAAGAGATCCGGTACAGGGACATGATTACGAGTTCGTCCATGACTGTGGCTGAGAGCAAGAACATCCTGGACGGTCTGAACATGGAGGCTCCGTTCACGAACCGCTTAGACTATATCATGTCACTCGCCGCTCTTTGCCAGAGGTACCCAGCTGAAGTGGACAAAAGATTGCTGGTGCCAACAAGCAAATCAGCAAGATTCTATGGTCTGCATGTGCGCCTGATCGGTTGGAGTGGTTGATGAACAATCTGCGTGTGAGACATGCCATTCAGCCGTCGTATCGATGGTTTCTGCCAAGCGGAACTTCGTGCAACGAGGCCTTGCATGCTGAAATCAACTCATTGTCGCGAAGCATTAATGCAATGCGCGCAACTCTGGCCATGAAACTGATGTTTTTTAGACACATTAAGCTGCTGTTGCACTATCTCTCCGTCCAGTATCCTCTATCCCATGTGGTGAGTGCTAGCATGCTGCTAAGCAGATCCCTGCACACATCGCTGTGGATGATTGGACAGCATGGTGTTCCGAGCAATTGTCGGATACTGTCCCTGAGAAAGCCATGCTGTCTTTATCTACCGCCAACCAGCACGAGGCCAACTTGGTCCGTCAACATGTGCTGAAGAAGCCAGCCTCCAAGAGGCAGCAGAAGACTACAAACAAGAGACGTGTCACGCCACTTTCCGTCAAACGGATGCACACACTGCGGAGTGCGGGTGTGAAGGCACAGCGGCACGGGTGATCGTGTTCATGAGATGCGAGCCATGGAACACAGAGTCTAGTCGAGCCATCTACGACATGCTACGTTGAACACGACTTGCGAACGTGTGCTTTCTCTTTGATACTTATGCAGGCCATCACGACTTCGTCGGCCGATGACGCAGTGTGCTCGGATTTGTCATGAATGCCGGCTGGAGTTGTTGTGCAAGTTATAATATGGGAAATCGCACCACAAAAAAAACTAATAAATCTCGATACAAGATGGTGTATTGCATCATGTATGCAAATCGTTTCACCGATCATTATATCAAATCAGAGACAGTACTACCTGCCTGCTTGTGATAGAAAATTTCAGACGAATCTGTTTCCGGTTGCATGACAGAGACAACTGTTCTGCCATGTGATATGTTGGGTTCCGGTGGCACGGATGTCGGCTAACAAATTAACGTCCTGACGTGTATTGATGTTCCATATATGACAACATCACCATGCCCAAATGTCGAACTGTATGGAAGTTCGATCCATGAGATGGTGATAATTATTCGACTGACTTGTTGTTCGTTTGTAACCTAGTGCACGTAGTCCCAAGTAGCGAGTACAGGAAGTGTCGAGCAGCACGTGAAAACACGTGACCGTTCCGCGAACGCAGGCTTAAGCAGACAGACCGCAGAGAA
>BGNK01004612.1:2174-46696 GCA_003297005.1 Symbiodinium sp. clade A Y106 | reverse complement strand
GCGAACAGACCCATGATGTCAACAGCACAAACACGCTGCTTGTCGGTTCCTGGGTAGCAGTGAATGGTTGAATCACCCAGAAGGATGGCAGCCTTCATGACGAAAGTGGTTCCCAGGATAGTCTGGAAGACGCATCGGTTGATGGAGCTGTAGACCGCTCTGTTTCCAATGGCGGGAGGTCGTGGAAGTACCGCGACATCATAGCCCTGACGCTTCAAGAACTGGGTGGCCTCGATCTTGGCCCTGTCCTTCTTCTTCTCAAACCTTGCGATCTGCTTGTTCACCCGCGCGTCGATGCTGCCCTTCTTGTTGCAAACCGCATCACCAGCCAAGGTGGACTGCATCAGGACGGACAGCGCCCCGTTGAAGACGGCAACGTTTGCAACGCAGTTGGCCGGCACGTTCAGGGCGCCTGAGCACGTGGAGATCGAGGAAGCCACAGCACCAATCAACAGCTCAGTCTGCAGCATGATGCCAAAGGCGGTACTGGCGCAGATCTGCCTCTCCCTGTTAGTCACCGGCCTCTTATTGATGCGTGCAATCCTGCCGTAGTCACACGCAGTGGAGGCTGCATTGGCAAAGGCGCCCAAGCCCATGATGCGGCCAACTGATTGCCCCACGTCAATGACGCAAAGCACCTTCCCAGCTTCCTTGCTGAAGTGGGCCATGCCAATTGTTGGGATCTGCTGGTGCTCCAATTCGCTGCGCAGTGCTCCAAAGGCATCCGAGCTTACTCCGGCCAGAAACATAGCGGAGTTGTGCGGAGCCAGCATTAGCATCACCATCGTTGCGCCTGTCCCCAGCAGGAGCCAGCGGGCGCGGGCAGCCCAGCCGAATTGCGAAGTGCGAGTGGCCGGAGCCTCAGGCTGTGGGTCCTGCGGCTCCAGCAGAATCTCAGCATCCTCCTTTGCAGGTGCCTCTTCGTAAGGTGTCATCGCCGTGCCTGTCCTAGCCATGCTCGTCCTCAGAAAACGCCTTCAGCAGTGCTTTAGCTAGCTTTGCCCGAAAGCCGAAAAAGCTGCGTTGCCGCTCTTCATTCATGGAAATGATGATGTTCTTTGGATATATACTCTGGGGTTTTCTAGATGCCAACTTTTCAAAAGGTTCTCGAAACGGGGGCTGGCAACCTTAAAACGCTCCAGCACCATGAGCACTGATGCAAGTGCGACGCAGCTCAAACAGAGCTTGACACTAAACGCATCTAGGCTGCTGNTTTTCAAAAGGTTCTCGAAACGGGGGCTGGCAACCTTAAAACGCTCCAGCACCATGAGCACTGATGCAAGTGCGACGCAGCTCAAACAGAGCTTGACACTAAACGCATCTAGGCTGCTGCAAGGCGCCAGTGTTTCCTGCTGGTGCTGGTGCTCGTGGTGCTGGTAGTGGAGGATGTGGTGGTGGTGTTGGAGCAGAAGCAGAAGCAAAAGAAGCAGCAAAACAAGAATCATAAGAAGAGGAAGAGGAGGAAACACATAATAAGATGATGCAACAATGAAAAATAGAGGTCATGGTGATCACAACAATGCAGATAAAACCTAAATTACAATCAACCTAGTAGTCAGCTGCTCCTTCATCTTCCCTCCATCCTGGTTCAGACATCCCGCTGCGAGGAAGGCAGGAAGGCATCCGTCCAAGGCCTTGTCTGTATGCGCAGGAGCTTTGCTCATATGGGGCTGCAACAAGATTGTGGGTCCCTTGTGCCGGGGGTCCAAAGTGTATTGATCCTGAGGCTTTCGATCATATGCAAGGATTCCACAGTGTGAGGCTAGCCATATACTTGAAAACAGGGGTTTAAGTACAGCCTACCGTGCAACTGTAGGTGACCCAGCTACCTCCATTTGCTCGCAGAAATAATGACCGTAATAATACAATGATACTAAGAATGATGATGACAATACTAGTATCGATAGTAAAAGCAATGATCATAATAGTAATACTGCAGTCATACGCAGGTGATAATGAATGCGTTCCTGCAAGTCGAAACAAAAAATACGTAGCTTATAGCTTGCCACGATCGGTTTGACAAGGCTTTTGCGTGGTGTTATAACACAGCTACATAGTTGCCAGGGATAAGGAAAGCATTACATGATTAACCTTAGTTATGTCATTATAGCAGTAATGAACCATTCTTCTACTATATCATGATATGGGTAGTATTACGATTATGTTTTAGTATATTATTGTTCTTACTATCACTATTACTATTAAGGGCCACTGCTCCGCATTATTCAGGCTTTTACAAAGGGTGTTTAGGGCGCGGTTCAAACTTCCACATAATGAGGGTTTCTCTGTGCACGACCCATTCACAGGGAGGTATCAACTGGAGAACTTAACGATGAAGACGCATTATGTACAATGGTCATGTGAGGATAGTGGCAGTTGTGTGGGGCCCCTAGACGCATGACAAAGAACACATGCTAATATAAGATGCAGATATTATGCAGCACTCTTACAGAGATCATACCAGGATTGCAAAAGCATAGTTATGTGGGCAAAATGCATAGAGCCTAGCACAAAAACGAGACCCACTCTTTCATAATCCCAATGCAACATCAGATCTTGCTTTCAATGCGCTTGTTTACTTCTTCAGGTTGTGAACAAGTCATCGCAACAAAATCAACCGGCAGCAGTTCAGAGGTCGCGGGCTAAGGGCTAAGCTAACTACACAAAATAACTCTCACAATAATGCTAATAATTATGGTGATAACAATATGAACAACTGCTTCAATCTGACACAAACCCCATTTCTCTGCTTTTCACGTGCTGGTTACAGGAGAGATGATTGCATCTGTAGTGGGATTGTGGCAGTGACATAACCGGCGTGTGTCTTGATGCTCGCCTGAGAAGTGTTCATGCGAGCTGGGAAAAACAAGAATGACACTAATAATAATAACAACAAAAATAAGAAAAACCATAATATCAACCATAACAATATTAATGCTCTGAATAGTCTAGACAATGAGAATGCAAAACAAAGACAACTATAATCACAAGAGCAACGGCAATAATGCTAGTTCCGGATAATAAACAATAACTATAACGATGGCACAACCTGGACTCCCCAGAACCGGGCTTTGGGCTATTTAATTGTACTATTGTCTTCAATATTGCTGCTATTCGTCTATTGATGTACCTGTGATTGTTGCATTTGTTGTCAATTATCATGATTACAGATAACTGTTGTTAGTCGTGAGGGTTCGGTATCGAATATTAGCTCCCCTCACCGTGAGCTTTTGTATGTTGCCAATGAAGTTCATGGTTGCGTAGCTGAACCCTGATCTAACACAAGACGCAGTCCCCTGCAAAGCAATGAACCTCAAGGACTGACCTTTTGCTCCCCATTGAAGGTGAGCCGGAGCCCCTTGGCGATGTGAAGTCGAAACGCTGGAAATGTGCAAAAGATCTTGAGAGGCGGCTGGACCACACGAACAGCAATGCTACGGCAACAGTGAGGGACACTGGCAAGAAAGCAACAGTCTGAAAAAGCGGATGCCTTGCTTGGAGGCTCTGATGCCAGGCGAGGCAAACTCAACGGTTCAGGTCATCCTCCATACTCGAGGGCTCCACAGCCTCAGGCGTTGTGGGACCGAACATGGCAACGAACAGCCCTCTTCCCCACGAACTGGCCTCGCGTAGACGTTGATCAAAGAAAGCAGTTTGGGCGAAGNGTTTGGGCGAAGCGCCGACGAATAAAGGCCACTATGCGCCTGATGTCTCAAGCGACGACAAGAAGCGTCACCAGCTCAGGCAATTAGTATTGCTTGCTTCGAACTCGCACCACAACTGACGAGGGGCTCGAGACCACGACGTCCGATCTTCTGGATGTGCTCTTGTTCCTGTCTCGCCAGGTTTCGGCCTACAAAAGCGATCACAAGCTCCACGTGCCTCTGTTGTAAAGAATGATGTGTCGGATATCCTGCGAAATCGTCTAACGCTGCAAAGAAAACACGTTTCAACCAAAGCATCCAAAGGTTGTGGGCTCAAACATGTCTTTTAGAGTCTACCGTGGTCGCCAACCAAGACGCAAAGCATCACACAGCAGGCAACTTGCTCAACAATATGCATATTTTGAGACAANGTCGCCAACCAAGACGCAAAGCATCACACAGCAGGCAACTTGCTCAACAATATGCATATTTTGAGACAAAGTCACACTGGCGTGCCTCCACGGCTGTAGCCGTCTGTACCGAAACGGGTGTCCGAGCAATACGGAACAGCAGTGCTTTATGAACACCTTGTCACTCGTTTGACAATGTGCCAAAGTGCCCATCAAATACAGAAGTCGATTAAAAACCCGGATTCCTTGGATGTGGTGCGCTTCCTCGGCCAAAGCGGCCGTCTGTTACGGAACGTTTGTCCCACAAAGGAAACATGGAAGCGCTGCATCTTGACACTCGCTCCACGCCGTGCCAAAATGTATATGGAAATGAACAAACCGGGAGGATGTGTTCCCTTACGGAACCTTAGTGTTACATCTGACATGAAAGCAGCATTATGCAGCATTGACGAAACAGGCACCTGCTGCATAGCTTAGGCGTCTTTTGACTGTCGTATGCCTACTCATGCCTCAGCAAGCGCAGCAAAGTCATCCGAGGGTAGCATGTTTGCTCCTTCGTAAGGCCAGTCTTCTGGAACCCACTTTCCAAAGGCTGTCTTGCAAGCAGCTTCCAGATTGGTTCCAGCTGCTGCCATACCCAGGACACCACCAGGAACTCCAGCCCACAGGCCCACGCACAGNTTGCAAGCAGCTTCCAGATTGGTTCCAGCTGCTGCCATACCCAGGACACCACCAGGAACTCCAGCCCACAGGCCCACGCACAGAGCATTGTCGTCCGTGCGGCCGATGATGTCGATGCACGAGTCCCCAGCGAATGAAAGGAATCGGACCGCCAAGGACAGAACAGCGAACAAACCCATGATGTCAACAGCACAAACACGCTGCTTGTCGGTTCCTGGGTAGCAGTGAATGGTTGAATCNTTTTCAAAAGGTTCTCGAAACGGGGGCTGGCAACCTTAAAACGCTCCAGCACCATGAGCACTGATGCAAGTGCGACGCAGCTCAAACAGAGCTTGACACTAAACGCATCTAGGCTGCTGGGCCCCTGACCCATGGCTCTTTTCTAAAGGCGCTGGGGTTTCCTGGTGCTGGTGGTGCTGGTGGTGCTAATGGTGCCACCAGAAGTGGTGACACTGGTGGCATTGTCGGTGGTGCTGGTGGTGGTGGCGGTGGTGGAGCAGAAGCAGAAGAAGAAAAATAAGCATAATACGAAGCGGAACAGGAGGAAACAACACAGAATTAGATAATGATGATGATGATGATGGTGCCGATGATGGTGATGTTGCTCGTTAGTGATAACATAGAATTCTGCGAGTGAACGAGCCGAATGCTTTGTCTCAAGACTTTTCGGCTCAGTGTATAGGTTTGGTATCAGGGACTTTGCCATAATGGTTCGCTCGTTGGTGGCTCTCGCCGGTCACTGTTCGGTGGCGGCGACTCTCGTTGAGAGTTGGCTACCATGGTGGACTTCGTCGCCGGGAACCTCACTGAGACCAACCCTCCTTTGATTGGTGCTCCACCCTCCGGCGAACCGCCAGACGGATCTTCCTCCTCGGGCACAATGTCGGCCTGGTGGAGCGAATGGAACTTCAAGGTTCTCTTCGGCTGGACCAACTACGCCGTGTTCTCCACCCCGGACACCCGTGGTTCTCTCGGCACAGATGGCGGTTGGGCACTCTATTTCGTGCCCTATCCAGGCCCTATCGGACTCAGCCTTAGGAGGCAGCCCAGCAGTGAGGATCACAGGACGTTGTAGCCGATCGCCAGTGTCGAGCTTGTCGGCTAGCGGCTAGCCATCGCATGAGGACCCTCAGCATCGTGGGTATGATGAGTAGCCCTGACTTTCCCTGGATAGCCGCGCTCCATGCGTGAAGCGGTCCAAGGACTCTCCCAGCCAAGGGCAATCCCGCAAAGCCTAGCCGCCCCAGTCCTTGCTGCATCTCCTTGGCTGAGATCCTCCCAGCTGCCGTTAGCCATGAGGATGGCCACGAGGCTCGCTTCTTGGACATCCCTGGCCTGTAGGAGGAGTACTCCGTCTCCATACCCAGCCATTCTACTCGGTAGCCACCTCGAGTTTTCGCCCACTTCAAGGGATATCCCAGAACCCAAAAGGAGGTCCAAAAGGAATGCCCTGCCTCCCCTCAGTTCCTATGCCTAAGGCCTCAAGGTCGTCGGCGTACAGTAGACGGTCGATGGGGTAGCCGGGCCCAAACAGGTGATGGGTGGCCCGTATCCCACATGCGGCTATCCGTGTCCACCAGTAACTAGCCGCTGAGAGCCAAAAGATGCCCCACCTTGTTGACGCAGACGATCTGGCTATCCGGGTCGCCGGGGACGGTCTCCTCGGTGTCTATCTGGCAGCCCATGAACCCGTGCTCACTCTCCTGGTGCTTGTAGCGCCGCTGGGCCTTCGAGATATCCCCGACAACCGAGAAGGCGATCTCTCCACAACGTAGTAGCTCTCGGAGTATCTGCTTTTTCTCCCTAGCCCCCGGGGTTCGGATGGTTCACCCGACGCCATGGGTTGCGTCGTGGATTATCCTCTTCTCATCCTTCTCTTCGTCCTCGACGATAGCCGCAAGGGATGCGATAGCCCGGTTTTCTCCAAACCTAGCCTTGAACCATGAGGCCCTCCTCGACGTCTTCTTCAAACTTAGCTCTCACAAACTCGCGGTCAGGCTCCTACGGGGCGTTGTCTAGCCTCCAAATGTCTGCTCCTCGAAGACGGGCGGAGTTCGCGGTAGCGCTTCAAGTATCCCTAGTGGCAGGCCTTGTTCAGCTCGCCGTAGGAACTCTCTATCCGGGTCGTCTGCCGCCTCGAGGATAGCCCGCAGGAGCCATAGCCTGGAGGGATCTCCATGACGTCCTTTGCGCTAAGATCTTGGCCCTCTATCCAAGTATGGAGTAGATCGAGTAGCTCTCAGGTCTCCAGCCAACTTGCAGCCGTCCTCGCCTCCACTAGCCATGCGGAAGGCCTCCTTCTCTCGGGCCGGCCTTCTTGATCACGATCTCCCGGATCAAGACAGACCATCTGCGTATCCTCGTCGGTATCTCGGCGTCTCGGCCACCTCCCAGGAGAGCATAGTCGTGGAAACTCATAGCACTTTCTCGGGGGCCCCTCTCCCCCTAGTATCCTCGTGCCCTCTGGCTCGTTGATGTGGTAGCCGAGGTTCGTATCCTTGGTGGGGTAGAGCTGGTCGTCCTCAGCAAAGTTGGGCTCGCCATTCAGCCATCTTGCTAGGCCATTGCGCCGCAGCCGTGGAAGGCAGGGGTCCCATGTAGCAGCCCTGCTTGTCGAAAGTTGGTAGCCCTTCGTGCACAAAGTCTGGAAAGGCTAGCCCAGTCTTCAGCTGGAAGCGTGTGGGTTTATGGTAGCCCATGCCGAACTGTGATTGGTGAAAGGCAGCTGTTCGTAGCCCTTTTTGCACGAGCTCCGCACATTGTGGCCATTGCCACATAGTAGCCGGCCGTTGCCCCTTGCGGGGGCTTTTCGGCATAGCCCCAGCACGAAGAACGTGGCATGTTGAAGAGGCAAGCTAGCCACTTCAAACGAAAAATCAGCAAAAATGTTGCCTCGTATCGCTCTATCCCTCTCCTTAGCCGTAAGGCGTTCCAAGCCGCGGGGGTGGGCGTAGCTGCGGACTGGACGTGGCCCGCGAAAGTTAGCCCAGGTCGCTCGAGAAAAGGTCGAGCATGGAGGCGAGATAACCACGATGTCGTATTACCCGGCTTTGATGCTCGCCAGGTACTTGTCGCGAATCTTGGATCGTGCAAGGTCATCGCCTTTGGGTCTGCAGCTATCCACACAGGATACGTCAACATCTCGCCCAAAGGAGGCTGTTAGCCGTCGGAGGTGTGACTTGAAACTGCCCCGTCTATCCCTGCCAGGAAAAGGTAGAGCACTCGCAGTTTGGAGGTAGCCGTGCCTGCATCGCCTGCGAGTCGGCGGGAAGTCAGCTAGCCGGGGCCGGGGCCGCAGCCGTAGCCCCCGGGCAGTTCATCGCCGAGTGCTCTCCGCGGCACTTTGTGCAGACATGGACAAAGTGACACTTAGCCCCCTTCTTACAGCCACCCTTAGCGTTAAAACGAAAACATATCGGCTTGCTATCCCACTGGGGAACCAGCGTGTCGGGATCAATCTCGTCCCTGGATAGCGCTTCATTCAGGGGCTCCGCCCTGAACTCTCCCGTTTCTAGCTCGTGAAGCTTTCGCCCAATGTACTCCTTAGCCGGAACATGCTTATCCTCGGGCTCGCCGAATTTCTGGCCTGGCGCATAGCCATATAGTCAGTTTGGGCTTAGCCCATTCCCTTATTTCGCTAGCCGCTCGATCTGCCTGCTCTCGGGCCCTAGCCTGAGCCGCTCGCCAGGCCGCCACAAAGGCCGCTGTCTATCCAGAAATCCTTCCCTAGCACGGCCTTGACGTCCGTCTCATCTTTGAAAAACTAGCCGAGAACTTGGCGATAGAGTCTTAAGCAGAGCGCTCACGGTATGCCAGGCGTTGGAAGCTCTCTAGGGTCCCCCCCATAGCCCGGAGACGAGAAGGTGAGAGAGGAGAGCGGAGCCACCGCCAAAAAAAGCACCGAACTATCGCGAGGCTAAAGCCGAGGCCGAGGTATCCTGGCCTTTGCCGGCCCCTTTGGGGCCGCTAGCCCTGCCGCCCTGGCAAGTGTGCCCCCGCTCTCCGGTTTATTGCACTGGCTCTCCCCACACCATCACAAACGACTACCGCGGAAAAAAGATCCAACACTAGCCCATCGGCCCACGCCGGGTGTCTGCCCATAGGGCCGACACCTGATCCAGCCGCTATCCAGGATTTGGTCTACTAGCTGCAGCCCCCTGGCCATCTTGTTGGAAACCTCGACAAAGTCGCCTTGGCAGCCGAGGGCCTGCGCTCGCGGCCTGTATCCTCGGCGTGCCGCAGGGCTCTATCCTGCCGGCCTCCATGCTCGTAGCTTCCGACCGGCCAGCGCTCTGCTGGCTAGCTACACAGCCCTCCCCGGCGCTATCCGGCCGTCGCTGGCCATAGCCGTCCACAGAAGTTTGGGAGCTGTCCGCCAGGAAGGTTGACTGAATAGACAGTTAGATCCAAGAAATGTTCCTCAGAAGGTGCAAATCGAGTAGGTACTCAGGAGAGGCCGGTCTCGGCCCGGGCAAATCCCGGACTAGGGCTGTGAAAGCTCTGTCGTTTCAGACTTGGGCGGCATGAGTGTTTTGTGGCGACAGCTGGCACCGCTTTTTTTTGAGAATCCAAATTTTCGACAGGGGTTGGTGCTGGACTTCCGTGGAAGTGCAAGCCAGCTTTTCTTTGCAGAGCTTCGAATCCTGATCAGCGACGAAGCTGCGATCAAGATGCCAGAACGCCATCGACCACAAAAGCGCGGTGTCTGAAAGAAGTGGTGGCACACAGATATCGAGTTTGGAAACAGACATCGCTAGATTCAGACAACACACACACCGGCCTCTATCAGAGACACGATGGCTTACATGGAGGAGCAAAAGACTCGGATGAACAAGACCTCTTTCGACAAACTCCAGACGGCGATGGGCTTCAATTACAAGCCCCCTGGGTTGCTAGCTCACCCGGCTTACGGTCCACCGGTCATTGATTGCATCATGTATGATTGGTTTCATATATTCCTGGTGAACGGGATCTTTCAGATCCTCACGGGGTTCCTGCTGGGTGAACTGCATTCCGAGGGATGGAAAGCAGAGGCCATCGACCGATTTGCCAACGGCTTCTCGTGGCCGGCCCGAATTCGTGGTGGTGCCAGCAAGAACCTGCTTCACAAAAGAGGTGCTTCCCGGGATACCTTGAAGTGCAGTGCCTCCGAGGCACTCAACTTTATGGTGGCACTAAGGGCTTATCTCACACTCTTTGTCTTGCCCACATGCACCGATGCTTTACGAAGATCTTGTCGAGCATGGCTTGCCCTGGTCGCAGTCATCGAAAAGCTGCAGGCCGGGGCCTCTGCACCCGCGGAGCTTCAGCGGCTCATCGTGGAACAGCTGGACCCCCAAATGCCACCTAGCTCTTCATCTCCCGCCACATCGTACTTCGCAGTCAGTGCACAGGATTTGGCAGTCGTAGACCACGAAAGCCAACGTTTGGTTGGTCGAGTGGGGTATCACGTGAGGGTCGGGACGACTTGCTTCTCGCACATCACGTTCTGGAAGCATGTGCACGGCCTCATGTTCCGTGTAACGGAGGACGAGGTCGCCTTGGCGGAGACCCGTCACATCCGAGACACATGCAGCTTCAGCCTTCAGGGCGACAGTGCCATTGTTTGCATGCCATGGAAAAAATGCACTGCTTGCGAGCTTGCAGCCCTGCATGCGTGCATTTCGTGCTGTTCAGGTGCATACAAACTTGTTTTCACACCAGGCTGTTAAAGGTGCATATCACTTGCTTTTCACAATCGGATTCCTAACTTAGCATACTTATACAAATTACCTAACTGGACTAAGCTATCCTGCTTATGTTGACCTATGTAAACCCCGTATCTCCGTTTAGCTAAGTCGGTTAAGTGAGTGCATAAGTCCTGTATTTGATTATTAAACCACTTAAGATTACTAAGCCCAACAAACCTTCAAGTAGGCCCGGATTTCATCCCGGGTGCCCCCGACCCCTGATACTAAACGCACTCGGGCGCGCGCCCCCAAGCGCGCGCGGCCCAGAAGGTGCGCGCCCCCAAGCGCACGCGGCCTCCCACAGAGCATGCAGCCTGGAGAGTGCGTTTAGTGGCGTTTAGAGCGTTCCAGAGGGTGCGCGCCCCCAACGCGCGCGGCCTCCCAGGAGAGTGCGTTTAGTGGCGTTTAGAGCGTCCAGAGGTTGCGCGCCCCCAAGCCTCCCACAGAGCAGTCTGGAGATTGCAGTGGGGTTCCAGAGGGTGCGCGCCCCCAAGCGCGCGCGGCCTCCGCGCCCTCCCACAGAGCAGCCTGCACATGGAGAGTGCGGTTAGTGGCGTTTACAGTCTTCCAGAGGGATCCAGAGGGTGCTGGCCCCGAAGAGCGCGCGGCATCCCAGAGAGCACCTCTGGAAAGAGCGCGCGGCATCCAACAGAGCGGTCTGGAGAGGGCGTTTAGTGGCATTTACAGTCTTCCGGAGAGTGGCAGATAGTGGCAGCCGGCGAGCCCCCCAAGCGCGCGCGGCCTCCCGCAAACCAGTAGAGAGAGTGCGTATAGTGGAGTTTGAGCAGCCAAGTGACTGCGTTTAGTGGCGTTTAGATGCGTTTAGTGGCGGTGATGTTTAAGTGATGAGTGAGTGATAAGTGAGTGATGAGTGAGATGTGTGAGTGATAAGTGCGTGATTGATGAGTGAGTTGATAAGTGCGCGATTGATGAGTGAGTGAGTGAGTGATGAGTGAGATGAGTGAGTGATCAGTGAGTGATGAGTGAGATGGGTGAGCGATAAGTGAGTGATTGATGAGTGAGTGATGAGTGAGATGAGTGAGCGAAAAGTGTTGGAGGATGAGGAGGAGAAGGAGCAGGCGGGAGGGACTTCAAAAGTAAGAACCCCACACAAAGATGTGGGGGAATAAGAGAGCTTGAGCAGAGCTTTAGCCACGGATCAAGACACTCAACGGCAAAATTCTACATTCTCTCTAACAGTCAACTCAAGTATTCTTTTAAGGCTCCGGAGTGGCCACTAAGTTCGAAGTGCTGCACAGTTCCGGTTCTGAAGGAATTCATGGATTTGATATAAGAATCCAGTGAAGCAGAGTGGCTGAGAAGTTTGGCTTATGCAGCAACTCCGAAGAGCACGCTGAAAGTCGCACTGGTCACAACTTCTCGTGAGGCGAAACGTGGAGGATTCTCTAAACTGTGTCCCCTTTGGGTCAGGCATGGTCAGGCGTGACTATCATCATAAGGACCGCAAAAGCAACCTAATTTAGAGAACCCCCATGTGAACAATCACATGCACGATGCGGATCTCAGCCTGGGAGCAATCTGTCCAGCATCTCCAGCCGTTTTTATCGTCCAGCCCCGAACATCCAGACCTGCCAGCATTGCAGCATAGCCCTAAATGTCTCCAGCATGCTCAAAGGAACGCAGTACGAAATCACAGAGAACGGCCTGTCACCAGAAGACTGATGGCACTTCATGTCACACTGCGCGAGCCAAGATTGTGCAGCTCTGACAGGTAAGATTAAACCCGACTCCACACCTGTCATGCGCGTGTGTGCAGCTTTTGTCAGTTTCATGCTGCTGTGATCTCTTCGCGGCGGCGAGCTCTAAGCCATCTCCACCTCAGAAGCTGACGCATGCGACAACACATCGATCAGTTCAATAAATTAGACCCTCACCGCGCCCTTGTTTCTAACCTCGATCCACGATTTGGACCAATCAACTTTCTTATTCGAAGGCTGCAGGGACTGCTAGAATTGCAAGCAAGGAATGCCAGAGCTGCAGGCTCGGGCAAGATCATTTCCCTGAAAAGAGTTCAAGGGCACTGCCAAGCACTGCAGACATTGCAGGAAATGCCAAAGTTGAAAACAACCAAATGAACCCCAGGGGTCTCGTGTGAGCTAGGCTTGGCTGAAAAAGTGTTGGTGACCTTCTGCAGACTTCTTTTTCCAAAATGCCACTGTGCACCCAGCCCGGATGCGATAGGCTAGTGGTTAAGCATCCATGGGGACACGGATTAACGTGCACAGCCTAGTTTCAAGACTTGGGGCTTGTACTGGCTTGTGCAGTTTCGCAAGGCATGCCATTCGTCTCTCTCTGAGCCCAGTAAGTCTCAAATGCTAAGCCCGCCACAGCTGCCACGCCACTATCCACAACAGCATGTCTCCCGAGAGCACCAACAAGATCCACAGCAGCCATGGCAGATACCGTACCTGCATGTGACAACTGTGACAATGTACAACTGTCGGTAGTGTCTGCAACTTCGGCTTCCAGCGCTTACCGCAACTTTGGCGGTTCCGATGAGCCACGGTTTCAGATCTGGGACTGCCTGAGCGCACTCCAGTCGCGACTTCTGTCACAACACTCGGAAAGTTGGCTCTCATCGCATCTGAGGCTTGGGCAACAGGGGCCTCCCACCTGCTGTTGTGGCGACCGCATTTGTGTAGATTGCCCGTCTACTTCCCGTATCCAGTCAGCCAAGACAAAGGAGAACCCACCGCAGAGCAGCTCTGCGAAAGGCAACTACCATCAACCAACCACCCAAACATAGTGGTGCCTTGCTATGGCTCGATCTCTGCAAAGAAACGCCTGTGCAGCAGCGGCGTTTGCAGTGAACTGCTCGCATGCCTCATTCCTTCAACCTTTTCAGGCCTCCAAGCTTCTGTCCAGAACCCATGTGCCCAAGAGCGAGAGGAATATCAAGGCGGAAAGCCTGACCTTGCGCTCAAGACTTGCGCGGCATGCCTATCTCTAGCTGTCCGGCGTGGAAAACGAGGAGACTGAGCGGCATTCTTGAAGCAAAGGCGGTAGTGTCGTGAGCTGGAGCGCCTTGCGACAATGCTTGTGCTTGCTTGATAGAAAGCCGTTCGAGGTTGACTACGGAGGGCGGCACGAAAACAGTCCTCCCCGTCGACGAGCACGCTTCCCTCTCCTGGATCCTATAGCCTCTTCTTCACTCGGTCTTCTCTTGAGGTGTTGGACACTCACCTCCCCCCGCCCCACCACCCTAAAAACCTTGCTTGCCTCAGCCTTGCCTCTCTGCCCCTCAACTGGCTGGGTGGCAGTGATGTGTACTGAGGCGAGCCGAGAAGGGGGGAAAGTGTGCCACCACAACTACACAACGACAAACGAACTGCCTGGGACTCGGCTGCACGCTTGCAGCAAAGCTATAGACACACAGAGTGCCAAATGCCGGTATATGCCGGTTACACTCGACTGCAGCCTGTACAGTGACTGTACAGTGTACAGAGCTATCTAAATTCTGCGCCATCGATGATGGTATGACAATGCAGCAATGGACATAGCTTCGGCTGAAGACTGACGGCCCTCAGGAGTGCAGTCTCTGAGACCACGGCCCGGATACCAGCCTGGGACCAACCGGTCGCCCCGGCAGCAGCCAAGGCCAGGGCCGATGCAGCTGCTGCAAGGAGGGGCGGGTTCTCCAGAATACCCTGCGTGCAGAGCAAAGCCCCACGGAGTCACTCCGATAAACCTGCACTACATAACAACCAACACAGCTCCTAAAACAAGAGCAGCATGCGACCTGAAGAGTTTCAACCGATCAAAGCTTCGGACAAGTGGTGAACAGCCTCTGGGTTTTACAGCGAGAAGGCGTGGCATTGAGAACTTCTCGCACTTCTTGAGAATCCGCTAGTGGCTAGTGGATGTGTCTGGAATCTGGCTGGATGCCCGTTGAGCATGGTGTTTCAAGCCACCATGTCATCCGGGCTATGCGAGATCTCCAGTTGCAGGGATCTGCAGGGTGAAAGATCAACTAGGCCTAGGTCCTGGGCTTGGCAGCAGAGTCCAGGCACCTGTATCCATGGTCTTCCCTTGTAGTTCACGAGCAGAATGGCTATACCTGTTCAGGCTGCTGGTAACTCCAAATCGCAACAGGTCGCCACTTGAGCGAGTTACTGCTTTCCTGTCCCAACCCTCCTCGGATGTCAATGACACGCAACCTCCCTGATTTCATGCCTTGCACCAACTCAACATAGAAGACGACGCTGTTGAGCAGATTCGGCCTGTGCGAGCTCTATTCTGTCCGAGAAAAGCTTGCTGCCAGAAGATCACGGTCGTCACCCTGCCATGGCTGCCGCCCTGCCCTGTTGCCTGAAGGGTCGCGAAAACAGAGCTCCAGGAGAAATGGCATCCCAAAAGTCGAAGGGCTGTGCCTTGGAGGAAAAGCACTGCAGTGCAGTAAGATGCAGTAAGGCCTGATGACAAAGCACAGCGGAGGATCGAGCCTGTGCCCACTCTTGAAATTTCAACAGATCCGCCATTGCTGCGGGGCCCATCAATTCCTGCAAGGCCATCCGGACAGTAGTTTATGAGCAGCCAATGAATGCCTTACAACCACTGGCTGCAGCACAAGCAATGAAGCGAAAGGTCCTTGGCCCAAGACACAGCCCGACAAAGGACCCAAACATGCACCTTGCTTGTTTGTCATGGCAGCATCGGGCTGCGGAAACCTACAAGAGGCCGTCGCAACCGAGTCAATCTGCAAGTGCATGCTTTGTGATGCTTCACAAGGCACCAAAGCTTGCCCAAGTGTGCTCAGAATTGTAGCAGGCTCAAAAATACTGGTCGCCGGGCGAACACGAGCTGGTTGGCGCGGAGCCTGGACACAGACGGCAAGTGCAAGGACTTGCAAACGTACCTGATGAAATGGCGCACCAGGGGAGAGTTAACTCCAGCTGGTGGTCATCCCGTGACGGCATGTTTTCTCGCGTCCGGTTGCTGCAATCTGCCAACACTGCCTGAGTACATGTCAGTCTGTGAATTCTTCTTGCGTGCATGTCAATTTAGATGAGCCTGGAGTCCTGTCGAGATTGAAAGCACACAAGGAAACAAAGCCACATCACCGGCGACATGCCAGACCAAGAGGTCTGCTTCAAGTGCGAGAGAGAGAGAGAGAGGAAGGAACCAACCCCCAGCCGAGCCAAGGCCTTCGCATTGATGAAGCCGGCAAAAGCAATGGAGAATGCAAAGTTGGAGAAGATCATTTGGATCTCCTTGGCGTTGCATGCCGTTAACTCCAGGCAACATGCGACTTCGGTGGGCATCAAGAAGGTGTGGCAAAACGTCAACAGCAAGCTGTCTTCCATGCAAGATGGTGCACGACAGATCCTACCACAACTGCATGCTACTAGTACCCATCCTTTCCTTCAGCCAACAAACGTGAGCTGAAGACCACTAGATTCACTAGATAAACGACAGCGTGCAAAGACCAACTATGTCCCACAAGACGCCAAGGCCATTCAGTGCGCGGCTGTTTACCCCAATGATGTACCACGCAGACCACACAGACGTGCTCTCACCAAGCTTCTGATTGCCGAGCGCCCTCAACAGACAGAGCTGCATACCGCCACATGGCAATGATTGTACCTTGTGCTACAATTTCAAGCATGACAGAACCGAGCTGCTCAATCGATACTCGGAACAATGAGTGGCTGCAACAGGTGGTTCTGTCCGGGCGGCTGAGCACCAACTGTTGCGTTTGCATGACCATAGAGCAACTTGTGCATTGTCCCTGGCGCAGCATCTCCGGCACAGCCAGGAGTGTTCGAGAAGTGAAGGGGGCCACCGCGGATGCTTGGTCTGATTGATCTGCTCCCTGGTTGGCTTTAGCTTTTCGAGTCTCCTCAGCCAGACGCCGCTGACCCTGTCTGAGCAGCTTAACCAACTGCTGCCAGTCCAGCGTCTGACCTGCTTGTCGTCGGCGCTCGACCTCCTGGACGTACCATGACCTCTGTTCCTCGATGTTCCGACTGATCTGGCGCTGCAAGGCTTGCGCGTTCTCTCGCTGCAACCTCTGCCACCGCGTACGCATTGCCCAGTCGTCGAAGAAGTCAGTGTCCAAAGGATGCTCTGTTGGCCATATGGCTATCCCTGCATCGGCAGCAGCTAAAGCACCGACATCATTGCCTCCGTCCCCGACCATTACAACACGGTCGTCCTGCCTAAGAATCTCCACCAGCTTCGCCTTGCCAGGCGGCGACATTCGTGCCAAGACTGTGGCGTATCTTGCTGTCGCCCAAGCCGCCTGTCCAATTTTCTCCAATTCCAGCTCAGTCGCAGCGAGGATTCTCCCTCTTTGGTAAAGGTCTTCTGCTGCAGACAAGGGAAAACAAGGCTGTGCAGCATGTGAGTCGGCAGGAAGGTTGCATTCCCACCAGCTTCCACCACGCAGTTCGACGATTGGGTGTGCTTCGTTGAACTTCACGTCCTGCGAGCCGTGACACCCACATCGCGACTTAGTTATTGATTGGCACAAGGAGATCTATCAAGTTTTGTACGGCGGTGACAGCCTCGTCACGAAAATTCTACAGGCTTGTGGCAACATTTCAGTTTATGCTGGTTTATGTGCTGTGGCGGCCCGTCCCCTCGCATCTTTCGCTAACCCGACGGGTGTGAAAAGCACACATGTACTTCTGCTGCCTTTGCGTCAGGTTCCTGCGGCGGATGTTTCTGCACCGGTACTGGAGCAGTGACGCGGTTAGCACCCTTGGAAGAGAAGACAATTCGACACCAGAGGTGACAGCGAGACAAGGCTGTTCCAAAGATTCTTGAAATCTGACAAAGACCTGCCCCCCGGCATCCCCCGGCCATCCCCAGCCTCGGCCGAAGGAGGGCCCAGCAGGCCCGCTTCGCAAGCGGCGTGCGTTGCTGTGTCCAAGGCATCCCCGGTCACTACTGCACAGAGCGAAGGACCATAGAGCATCATAGAGCCGCGGACATGCTCAATGCATGCAGATGTCCTGTCCTGCGCACCGGACACCGGCGAGGCGCAACATACGAACTGCCTGAACAAGAAACACGGTGCAGAAAAACAGAAGGTCGCCGCAGTCTTGTGGGCAAAGCATAACATTCAACCAGGCTCCTTGCAAGCTCAACGGTACCTTTCTTGTAAATCGTGTTCACCTTCTTGTGCCGTGTTCTGAGCACGTCTAAGCTCTGGATGTTTGCTTTGCTGGAGCCCTTTTTGCTCCAGTGTTTGACAACCATATCCGTACTGAACCAGGCACGTTCCTATCTGAATCGAAAGTGCTGTAGTTGCCAGTGATTCCGGAGTGCTTTGCCCTCTGCTTTGCCGCTTCGATCACCAGGAGCACGATTCTACTGCGATGGAAACGATGGCTAATCTCGAAGTACTTGTGCTCTGGGCGGTCAACAACTCCCGCAAACAGTTCTGCACTCGCCTGAATTGCAGCACCCTGTGTATCGACTAAATTGAACCTGTAGTGAAGGTTGGTGAACGTGGCTTCAACCCAAAAACCGTTGGACATTCGAAGCCAGGAGGAAAAAGACCGACGACCGACCCTTCGCCTCGGGAGCCTCGGCCTTGCAGCGATTCTGGAAAGCGATGAAGCCAGCAAAGTGAAGTTCTGCTTCGGCCTCCTGTCGTGCGGGCTTCATAATTGCTGATATTGACAGAAGGATGCAATGCCTCTCTTGTCATGGAAGGCAACTCCACATCTTCGTCGATTGCCTCGCCAGCCGGCTTCAGATGTCAGTTTTTTTGTTGTGCTACCAGTACCAGCAGATCGAGAATGTGGTCTACTGTCGCGATATGTTGCGATGAAGTGCACAGTTCTGCTCTTCTGGTGTTGTGCCGTGGCACCTCCAGCACACATGATCGGCGAATGTTTGCGATCTACGACGTTTCACCCATTCCCAGAGTCCAAGTGCTGGCCATTGCACAGAGCATGATTCGCCTTCCAAAGCTTGCTGAGACAAGCCCGACAAGTCAAGAAGTCTGCATGATCGGGCTGAAGTGGCTAATTCAAACGGATCACAGACATTGCTGATTAAGCAAGAGGTGGTACTATGACTCATCCCACGTTTGATTTTGGCCGGCCCGTTTTGCTGTTTGCCAAATGGGCCTCTCTCCTGGACAGGCGTGGAGACCCCACACTGGTGCCGGGGAAACGTCGATTGCCGCTGCAATGCAGTTTGGATGGGCCCCATTCCTCTGCCTACCGGCAGAAGGACGCCTAGCTCGGAACTAAATCCGCCTTCGGTTGTGCCAATCTATTGGGGAATTCGCATTTGCAATCTGCAGCACCTCCTGTTGACGGCGTGAGCAATGCTCGATTGACCCGCATTTCTCGCTTGATACCATGACGTCTTCGATTTCGGGTTCAAGGCTTGAGGGTTCAGGTTCTACTGGTAAGGGGCCACCCCCCTATCGGAGGATTGAGCACATTTCTTGAACCCGCCCCGACCCCCCTCACGAAGCCTCATTGTCGATTGCGAATCGCATTTCTTACACCGAGCCCTTCGCAAGGAAATGCTCGCGTGAAAAGTGGGGGCCCCGGCTGGCTGCGAAGACAGCGGCATAACTGAAAAGTAGCCGTGAATCGCATAATTAGGAGTCTGTGTCATCTAACAGCGGGTCAACGAATGCGTGTGTGCGAAGGCGGCAAGTGGATGGAACTGGCCGGGTGAAGCGACGTGGAAAGCTCAAAACCCCGCTGAGGCTGTAAACATGTGACCAACAGCGAACACTTGCATAAGCTCCACAAAAGCAATCGTTGGCAAGGCTCTGGCAAGGGTCACATCTAAGCTCAATGCCTTCCATGCAAGTGCGAGCACCCTCAACCCAAGTACGCCAAAGAAGGAAGCGACTTCATCGTAGTTGCTGGGGGCATCGAGCATCAGCGGTGACAGTGCCTCTCCGGGGCTGCACGATGTTACCATCCCATGCGTAAGATGCCTTGTTACCCACTCTGTCTCTCTCTCTCTCTACGCGGCGTGAGGCAGGCGGCAGCGTCCAGGCTACCCTCCTCGTGCGCATGCGCACACCCGCGGTTCCTCTCTCTCTCTCTCTCTTCCCGTAGGGCTTGGCTGACGTTCTAAATCCTCGGGCCTCCAAGGCTCCTTTGTTATGGGGCTTTGAAGAATGTTACAACGGTTTGGGTCCCACGCTTAGCGCAACAATCGCAAATAGACTAGACGAGCGAACAGAATGCTTCCCAGTCACAGGACACATGAACACATGCGCGCTTTCACCACAAGTCCCCCCCATGGAGTCTTGAGGATCCTTCACAAGAGAAACTGCATTGAAACGGCTTAGCGCCTTAGGGTCTTAGGGACACTTCTTCAGCACAGACAAGGAGGAGCTGCGATGTCAGCCCCTCCCGCGCGTTCTAAGACTCTCTCTCTCTCTCTGTCTCTTCCTTTCTCTTCTTCCACACAGCCAAAAGGAGCAGCAGTCGCCACCCCTCCGCATGCAAGCTGTGCTTTGCTTTGCTTTGTTTGGGGTGTGGGGCGGAGGCAGTCCCCCGCATGCAAGCTCTCTGTCTGTCTCTCTCTCTCTCTCTTCTCTCTCTCTGTCCATCTCTTGTCTTTCACCAGGCCTGATTCGGCGAGCCACCAAATGGGACGCCCGACTGTCAGTTGCATGCTCGGTTTTGAAGCAGTAGCTCCGAAGCTCCGAGAACATACGTCACAGGTCGTGCACTTCAACTAAGAAAGTGCATGATTCTCTTTGCGCTTGTTCTAGGGTCGTCCCGCGTTGGAAAGTGTTACAGGCAATGTTCTGGCCCTGTTGTGCCTCGTCCCTTTCTGCCCTGGCTTACACCAAGCTAACAATTGCCGGACGCGAGACAGTAGACATCCACATGTTCAGTTGGGCTGAAAGGCATGCAAAACATTCTCTATACTGGTGCTGGGACTAGGAGACTCCTCTCTCTCTCTCTCTCGCTGGCATGGGGGATGGTCAAATCCCCTGGGCTTCAAGCCCACCCGATAGTTTTTACCGGGAAGGGGAATGCGGAACGAATGTAGTACACCCATTTGGCTAGAGCCTAAAATCTCTCTTGGCTTTGCTTTGCTCAGGGGCATGGGAGGCAGGCAGTCCCTACTAAAATCTCTCTCTCTCTCTCTTGCTTGCTTGCTTGCTTGCAAGGCGTTTAGGGTGGGGGTACGAAACCCCGACCCTTGCGCGCTAGCGCTACGCCAATTGTCCAAGTTCGGGGTTGGTGTGAGACTCAGGGGTGGGGGAACGAGCTGGACTATCAGGTGAACCTCTCTCTCTGTCTCTCTCTCTCTCTGGGGAGTAGGGGCGGATCAGTGCCCCCCAACATCAAGCCCACCCTCTTTCTCTTGCTTTGCTTTGCTCTGGGGCTTGGAGAAAGGGCAGTCCCCTTTCCCCGCTCGTGCGAGCAGCCCCGTCCACCATTTTGGTTGACGGGCTCGGCTATACACAGACTTTGTGAAAGTTCTTGGGCGTGTGCCCCTTTTGTTGGACGTGTGTCCTCACTGTGCAATCCAGCCTTACCTGCCTGATCCCTGCCTGCATCCCGAACACAAGCATTAACCCCCGCGCACACACTGCCTGTGACCTTCCGCTCAACCCTGAAACTTGTGCCGAAATTTGTGCCCTCTCTCTTCTCTGGTCAAACTTCTGCTGCTCTACCGGGCACTCTGCCAACGTACAGCACACTTGGAGCATGTGGCTAGGAAAGTAAGCTGAGTGCCCGGCCACGTTTCCCTAAAGAGTTGGGAGCCCCTCCAGCAAAAGGTCAAACTAGAGCAGTTAAGGCACCTCAGTCTCTTCAGGTGGGCGTGTGCCCTCTACTTGTGTGTGGTGTAACCCAACCTACCTGCCTGACCCTGCCTGAATCCCGAACGCAAGCCTTATCCCCAGCGCAACACTGCCTGCGACCTTCCACTCAACCCTGAACCTGTGGTTTGCGCATGCGGAAACACAATGACAAAACAAAACGGGGTACCCCGGGCCTGGGTTCAGTCCATGGCCGCATGTGCCCTCCTACGCCGGTGTTCACTTTGCGGGGGCGTTCCCTCGCTCAGTTGGTCTTCGGCCGTTCGTGTACTTCTTGTCTTGCTTGATCGTCGGGCCCTGCGTGTTCTTGGGGTGGCCAACCCTCCTCAGGTACTCCAGAAGGTGGTGCTCGTGCAGCAGGTAGTGCCCCACTTTCAGGAGGTGGTACTCGGGCTGCGCTTGGTGCCCCAGTTCCCGGGAGGATGAGTGTCTCCCGCTCGTGGGTGTCGTTCCCCGAGGACTCCACCAGGTTTCTCCACATGCCCTCATGGAACTTTGTGTGCGCCGACTGTGCACTTGTGCCCCTAAACCCTTTTTCTCTCTCTCTCTTTCTCTCTCCCTCTCCCTCTCCCTCTCCCTCTCCCTCTCTCTCTCTCTCTCTTTTCTTTCGCCAGGGCTATGGTGTAGGGGTAGACCCCCTCTCTCTCTCTCTCTCCCTCTCTCTTTCTCTCTCGATGCCTTGCCTCCGGAGCACCCTTGCACAACACGAGGGCTTGCGAGTTGCTTTCCATCAGGACCTGTAGCACGTGCGTGGTCGAATGCAGGGGATCCCCAGCTTCTGTCCGTGGGGTCCCGAGTCCCGAAGCTGAGCTGACGGCAGTCATGCGTCTTAGCTTAGGATCAAACTCGAAGCGATGGGCAGCGTCAGGAAGCTCCAAAGCACCTGCAGAGCGGAAGGCGGAAGACTTCTTGAAAGCCTGGCCGCAGCATGGCGGCAATTGACTAGAAACGCAGGGTATCTATGGGTCTCTGGTTTCTGTATACATCAACAATATCGAAAAAAAGGCGCATTCGGGCCTAGGTCCTCCAGCGCGGCGATCTCCAAAGGGTCGCCGAGAAGTTTCCCATTCTCCATCGTGGCACTGTGACAACTTTGCAGGATTTGGTGTGCCGGTTCGGTCGGAGACAAGTCCCGCAATGGTGTAAGCCTTCCAAGAGAGCCGGTTGCTTCTGCAAATTGCTGAGGCAACATGACTCCAGCGGCTTCCAGCTTGTCACTGGTCAGTGTTCCCGTCTTGTCGAACAAGCAAGTTGTCATTGATGCAGCTTCCAGGATGCGCAAAGGCTCTGCACAAATGATTTCCTTTGTTCGAAGAACCTCCATTGCTCGCTGCACAGCGTAGGTCATAAGCAACGGCAGGGTTGGCTGTATCACGAAGCTAAGGATGATGCTGATCTTCAGCCAACCGTTCGATCCTTTCCCGTGAAATGCAATTTGCAGTGCCGCAATACTTGCGAAGCCGAGCAGCAGAAGTACTACTTTCAAAGTGTCTTTGTCGCGGATATTCTCTTGACTGGCGATCGCCCTCCGCATTAACAAACCCTGCTTGCAATGGAACCCAGTCTGCAAGACGGCGCAAGTGCATGCAGCATCCTGCTTGGCTCGAGCTGCAAGGACTCTGGTGCCTGCATATAGAAAATGGTGTGCATCCCTCGCCTCTGGTTTCCGGGCTTCGGGAAGCACTGCAGACTTCGCCACGGGGGCAGATTCGCCAGAGAAGGCAGCTTCACTTACAGTGGCCGATCCATCCAGCAGAAGTGCATCACAGGGCACTTCACTATTTGGCTGCACTTGCATTATGTCACCCGGCACAAGATCCACGGCCGCTTTGAGAATCCACTCACCCGAACGGAGAACAAACACCTCCTTAGATGCAGAAGCCGTGGCTCGTAACTGTGCTAAAGACTTGTGCCGCGACATGGCGCCACCAACCTCGAAACACAGCAGCGTCCCGAGGGAGAGGACTGTGAACTGCCAGTAACCATCCAGGCCCCACAAAAAGACAGATGCCAACTCGAACAGGAAGATTGGCCGAAGCAATCGTGACAGTACCAATTGTCGTACCTGCGGTACAGCAATCCTGTAATCATTGCTGCCGTATTGCCGTCGTCTTTCCGTTGCCTCAGCCTCTGTAAGGCCCTCGTGTCTGCGCTGGCACAGAATAAGCAGCGTCTCACTCTTCTGCGGGACAGCAGCCGCAAGCAGGTTTGCGCCTCTTGCGCCCATTTCGAGCAGCTTGTAATGCTGCCCGTGGTATCTGAAACGCAGTTCAGAACTCAGGGGCCATAACTTTCGAAGTGCAGCTTTTCCAGGTTCTGGAAGCACTAAAACCCAACTTCCCGAGCTAGCCTTTGCAGTGCGTCGAAAATCTAATCGACATCGTGCCCATGCAGAAGTTATCCAAAAGCCTGCCAGGAACAAATGTGCCGTGATAGTTCCTGCAGCCAACAACCATCCCCATGATCGCCTTGCAAATATGATCGAAACTCCGTACAGCATGACAAGGGCGACCCGTCGAGCAGTTCGGCGAAATGCTGCAGGACGCAACGCGACCACTTCCACCGCATCCTGGTATCTGCCCTCGATGCTCTTGCGAATAACGCACGGCTGCGACAGGCGACTAATTCGACGCCTGCGCTGCTTGGCTCCACAGCTGCTGAGGGATCGCGGGGGGAGCAACGATGGAACCTCAGCATATCCTGCAAGCCGACAGGCTCGGCCGGAGCAGCACGGCAGGCCCAAATCCAACATCCGGCACTGCACGAAGACACTAGAAGAAACTTGTGTGTGGATTTCTGTACAATGAAACCGGTGACAATCTGCACGGGGAGAACACCACAAGCACAACGAAGCTATCGCCGATCTGTGCTTCATGAAATACTGCGTCACCATGCTTAATCCTCATGCGAACAGGTCGTGAATATTCAAACCAAAGCTGGGGAATTTTTCAGGCTTGCATGGCTCTTGTCGACCACCTCTCCCCTCATTCCCTCCTACAGCTTGAACTGTGAAGGCCAGAACACAACTGCGTTGCATAGGTCCACGTCTAAGCATGTAAAGGGTCACGCGCTCCGCGGCCCCCCCCCTCCCCCCTCCATGGTCTATGGTCCAGGATGCCCCCCCTCCTGTAAAATGGAGTGTGGGTTCCCTCTTCCGCCTGTGGGGTGGTTGTGGGGGTTTTGGGGTTTTGGGTCTAGCTTAAGCTTTTGTGTTTTGGGTTTAGGGTTTCGGGTTACAAGGTATAAGGCTTCAAGTCGACAAGGGCTTAGGGAGGGTTTGGGGTGTAGGTTCGTTAGGGCTGACAGTTTGTGTCTGGTTTAGGCTTAGAGCCTGCAGTTAGGCGGGGTTTAGGGTTGGGTGTAGGGTTTGAAGTTTAAGTTCAGGTTATAATACAAGCAGGAGCAGGCGCTACTGCGTTACGTTATAGGACTTATGGTTTGCGTACTATGCTGGCCGTTTCTCCAGCTGCAGCTCCAACGCCCCCGGCACACAGGAGTCTCTTTTTACCTCAGGCGCACAGCTGTAGATCGTACTCTGCTAGAACCTTGAGCAACAGGCATGGATACATGCAAGTGATACGTGAGACAGACAGGCACCTGGATGTGTAACATCAGGGTTTCAACCAGGCACAAATTTAAAACACGTAGAACTGCATGGCCGTGTAGTCGGCATTCAACAAGCCTGTTATTGCCCCAGCGAATTAGTGGCGGAGTGATTGGACTACATCTGTAACTTGCGAGTGTCTGTACAACTCTGCCTGGAAACAGCATATATGTAAAGCAGAACACGCACACGAAACGCAAACGGATCTTCAGATGAAAACTCTTGCTGAAAAATTTGCCCACATGTTCAGTTACCTCTCCAGATGGAAAGCTTACTGCACGAAAGTTGTAGAGCATAGCTCCACTTGTTGCCAACAATGGCTGCGTGCGGCGGAAAGAGTCGCATTTGGTGAGTATCTTATCCTGTGATAAGTATCTCAATCGTTCTTCGGCAAGATATGAAGGAAGTCCCTTCTCCTAAGAAAAGCATCTTCCTTATGAAATGAAACAGGGCTCAAGGTGGATCCCTTCTCCTGTGAGAATCATTCCGTGAGGTTCATTCCGTACAGTCCGTTTCCTAAAGCCAAAACGACTAGGAAGCAGAAGCGGTACTGCGACGCACTCTTTTTGGTCCGTTGGCAGAAGACGGCAGTCCGGTTCTGTTAACCCCTGGCGGAAGTGAACCGCTACGGGCCGGGAAACAGAACCGGATGCGGAGAGCTCTGCTGTTCGATCCGTCCGGCTGTAAAAACCGAATTGAAGTCGAGCGAAAAGCTTGACCGCAGCCGCGGGAACAGCCAAAGAAAGAATCAAGCTGAGCGATCACCAACGGAACACAGAAAGCCACTAAAGTCAGCAGCGGAAGAGAACAGAGAAAACTCCGGAGAGGCAGGGAACGAGTTCCAGGCCAAGGAGAATTCTTGCGAGGCCTCAAATCCCAGAGAGAGGGGGTCGGACCCCCGGCTGAAAGAGTCGGCAACATCATTTGTGATGCCGGGAACATGATCAATATAGACCGATATGCGGCGGGCTTGTTGACAGAGAAGAAAGGAGCGGAGTAGCAGAGTTATCGCACTTGAAGACGCAGTGGACGGGCAAGTGGCCCGGACCAAGAAGGACATCTAAAAGAACGACCAACGCGCACTGAGCCAGAAGCTCCCAAGAGGCGATGTATGACTGTGCGGAAGCAGAGACCGGAAACCAGGAAAATGGCTCGTGAAGCTCCTCGCAACTGAAGGAGTGACGAAAGAAGAGCTGACGGCCGTCAGGGAGACGGACGAAACCACCCAGGCCCGCCTGCGTCGCAGAGGCGCACGCGTCTGCGAAAGCCGAGCACTCCAGGCGCGGAGGCCGCAGCAGGGGACGGACAGCCGTGCCAGACTGGCATAAATCAAGCCACAGGTGCAGAACCTCCTGAGAGGCCTCCGAAAGGACACAAGCGCCCGTGTGCGGAGAAGAGGATTGGAGCCACATGCGGCGCGTGTCCGGAGGAAGGACGGGAAGGTCGGTCAATTTTGAGACCGTCTGTTGGCCCACACGTAACAGGCGGGAACCCGGAGGACAGCATAAAGTGGAGCTAGAGAGGGACGGAAAGTCCGAAACAGAGACGAGAACCAGAGGAGCTTTCCGGTGATACGCTCCAGAAGATGGGTAGAGCCGGTAGAGCAGCGCTTGGAGGATAATGCTTGGCGGAGTAAGACACAAAGACAAGACTCCCAGCCGATCCAGACGACCCTGGCGGAAAGAGCACCCTTGTGCCAGGACATGGGAACACAAAGGATCTGGAGCAAAACAACCACCATAGACGCCCAAAGAGGGGCGGAGACGGACTCCAGGATGGCCAACAAATCATCCACATAGATCTGAGCAGAATGACGCACACGAATGAGGCGGTGGATTAAACGAACCAGAAGTCCCGCAGCACGGGCCCAGTAGAAAGAAGAGACCCGCGCGCCAAAATTGAGGGTGAGACACTGATACAATTTCTGACGGTGACGGAAACAGAGCAGACCCCGGTCGGCGGATCGAATGAGTATGCGGCGGTGGGCCTTAGCAACATCAAGGACCAGAGCCACGAGCCTTTCAGCGGAGTCAGAGATCGGCATAGAATTGAACACGTCCGCCAACGTAGGGTTGGAGGAGCGATTTGGTAAAGCGGTGTTGCTGGTGACACCAGAGACGGAGCTGTCAACCACCAGGCGCGGAGGACGACCCTCCGCCAGGACCAAGCCCAACTTGCCAACAGCAGTGACGGGGTAGAGGCGCTTGAGTTCAGCATCACCGCCCGGGAGCTTGATCCATCCTTCTGCCAACTCCCCGGCAAGCAACTCATCGACGATATCCGGATGATCCAGGGCGGACTTCCACGCCGAATCACAGTGTTGCAGAGGGATGACAGTGGAATCGGGGGCAGGCGGCGGATGCATAACGGGGCAAGGAGGGATCGAGTGAGCGATTCCCAGAGGGACGCCGTCACGAAGTAGTTGGAAATAGTCGGAGTCCGGGTCGCGGCAAATGAGGGCCATACAATGCCAGAGGTTAAGCCGAAAGGCTGTCCATCCTGCACAGTGAGGAGGGATTCCCAGGTGGCCTCATCCTTGACCTGCAGGAAATGACGGAGGTCGCCCAAGAAAGGGGCAAGAGCAGCCTGCCAGATGAGCCCGCCACGAGTGGCAACGAGGCTAAGCAAGTAGCGAGAGCGTTCGTGCAGTTTGGAAGACTCGGCAAGTTCACACGCCTGGCCCGGAGTAGTGTGAGGGATGCCAGTGGGATGCCGCAGCGTGCGAACGGGACCCCCAAAGAAAAAGAGCAAGGAGGGGCCGCGCCAGAAGCCCCAACGAGGCCAAAGGCGGCACAGATCGTCGAAACAAGCGTCCTCCAGCAGATCCACGGAGGATGCAGACAGCTTTTCGACAGGCTCAAAGCAGCCCTTATACCCAGGCGTTGCACAGCATGAAAAACAGGAGACGAGCTGCCGGAGAAAAGGTCAAGGAACAAACGGGCGGGCGGAACAGTTTGCAGCGGAAGCTCCGGGCTGGGAACGGAGGCGGCGACGGCTGGCTGATCTGATTTCAATGAGCCTGGGGCCGAAGGCGCAGTAGGAATATGATCCTGAGGCGGATGCGGGCTATCTTTCAACTCAGAAGAAGAGGAGATAGATCAGTGTGGGGTCTTGCCGTGATCAAGGGCGGTGTGAGGCTGGCCGCAAGCTTTACCATTGCGGAGTGGAACCGGGCAACCACGAACAAACTTACAGTCGGTCTTTGTGCACTTGCCGACGGCATCGCGCATGCAGGCTTCCTTGTCCCCAATGGTTCTGCACCAAGACGGGTCCCACCCCTTGAGAGGCGGATTCGGAGCGGCTTTGGCTTTGCCCGCGGCCACTTTCGCTTTGGCAGCCGCTTTGGAAGGAGCGGCATCGTGGGCCGAGGTGTCCTCTTGCAACCGTTTGCGCCCGGGGCCCTTGCCGCGCGGAGGGGTGCGGGGCGGCCGAGGACGCGGCTGCAGGAGGTTAGCCATTTCACCTCTGCAGAATTCGTTTCATTGAGCGCGTCGGGCAGGGACCAACCGTGGTCACTGGTGAGCTCGAAGATCGACGCCCAGACCGCACGGTCGGCCTGAAGAATCTCTTGGAGAGAAGCTGGGCGAAGGTTGGTGTCGATCGGCGGGTTCAGGGCTAAGTCCAGGAACCGCTCATTGAATTTCTTAATCGTCACCAGGTGCACGAAAAATCAAGCATCGCCAAGGCGGTGGCGAAGAGGTTCAGAGCGCGCCGGAGAACAGGGTCCGCCGGGCCCTGCATATTGACGTTAACCGAGGGGGCGGGAGGATCAGCCTCACAAGGCGGAGAAAGTGGTGGTCGTTCCGCGGCTTCCTGGACTCCTCCCAATCCCAACGTGCCGCATCGGCAACACAAGTGCGGAGACGCCAAGGAACCCACCAGGGCGAGGCCGCCTCGCCGTGCTGCTTGAGTCCGCTGGCTTGCCGGAGGCACCCGGGGTTTCAGGCGGAGACAGAGCAGACCCCGCCGCAGCCGATGCGGCGGGACGGGCCTGGGCGAAGACAGAAGCTGTCGTCGGCAAGACCCAGAAGAGACTTCAAAAAGAGCTTAATCTGGGCAGGGTCGCCTGGATCAGCAAGAGCGAACGCCAGCGAGCCGAGTGAGGAGAACTTCTTGGCGGCCAGCGCAGAGCGGACTGCGGCCCCGGAAACAAAAGAACCGACGGGCATGGGAGCGAAACCGGAAAGTTTGGCAGGGGTTCGTCCAAACCGCGGGCTATCGGTTGCAGAGGACGGAAGCCAGAGCGGACTGACGTCGCGAGCTGACGTTGCAAGCGGAGCATTGACACCACGGTGACCCTGAATGCAGCGCAGTTCGGAGTCGGAGCCAAGCTGACGGGCCCAGGCCAGAAGCGTGCACTGAAGCGAATGCGCCGCGACATGCAAGAGCAAAGGCCGGTTGAAGGGCGTCGGAGTGCAGACGCCAGCGCCCAAGAAGCAGACCGCAGAGCCAGGGTTCTAAGAGGATCTCCTTGGTGGCCATGGCGACTTGTCCGGTTGGAGTTTGATGGCCGTCTCGTTGGGTGGGCTGCCAGGGGCAATGCCAAGGAACTCCCAGACACTGCCCCACTGCGCGATCCAGTCGCGCAACTGACGGCTGCCCATACCGGCTGGCGGCGGCGCCTCCATTGCGAGTGCTGAGGCGGTACGCCGAGGGGGGGGAAGCGGCACGCTTGTCTGAGAGCCGAAAGCACTTCAGGAGACATAACTGGTCGTGGTGGCTGCACAAACATAGGCTCAGCACTGGGGCCAGCAGCGGAACTCTTTAGAGTCCTAGAGAGGAGCCTACAGAACTGGGAGCCTGGAGGGTCAACAATGCCTCGCCTCAAGCTGCCTACGCAGACGCACTCTCTGAATGAAGGTCAAGCCAGTAGTGCGTTCAAGATCTTGCAACCTAGCTTGACTAGCATCCCAATCAGCGTCATGCACCTCAGGGGCATCATCTTCAGCAGAATCTTCATCACAGAGGGGCCCCCACACCGGGCGCCCCAATCTGGGCCCTCGTGCGTGAACGGTTTAGCATGTTGCTGTGGCTGAAGAACAGGGCGGGACGCCAGCATCTCCTTTGCCCGCTCAGGGGCCGCAGAGAGGTCTGTATAAAGCTAGGCGTGTATAGCGTCAGATTTCCACCCTTCGCGCGAAATACCTGTCCCCTGCCAGGCGCACACAGGGCTGCTGCTAAGATCACTGATCCATGACGGGTTGCACTTGGCATGATCCTTGAGAGCCTGCACAGGGCAAATCGGCAGGCTGCAAACGGACTTGACCCCGCCCAAATTGATCTCCCTTGAATTCTCTCAGTTGAACGGCAACCGAGTCAGCGTCAAAGACCGAACACCGAACGCCGTTCTTAAAGAAATCCAAATCACTCCCTCTAAGCACGCCAGTTGCCACGTTGCAGAGGTCAGCTCGGGCCGGGAAGATACTCAGAAGCCCTCAGCATGAAGAACCATCCCAAACAAATGGAAGTCCAAAGAGCCGATCTTTCAGCTAATGGGCGGTCCGACCCGTCTAGGTATCGTTTGAGCCAAGTGAGCATCCGAGGCGTGACCGGGACCTTTCTAACGGGTGCCCCGCCCCAACGGTTCATTCCGGCAAGTGCCGCCCAGAGTCGAACACGACCAGACAGCGGATCCGGGTAGCCAGCAGCAATGTGCGCATACTGGATCCCGGGCAAGCGCTGCTTGATCCCCTGGGCGGTACGTCCGAGTCCCATCACTTGATGAAGGAAGACCACGAACCGGATGAGCCAGTCCTCGTCGGCTTGCTTTTCAAGCCGAGTATCACCTTGAAGGAAGGGAGAGACCCCCGTGCCCGACATGAAACAAGCCCATTGCTTCCATCCTGAATTGTAGGACCTGCATGTTGTAGCCTCCTCCTCCTCCTCTGGATCAAGGCAGTTCCCTGCTTTTCCAGAAGGGGTCTGCCAGAGCCCGAGGAGAGAGGCGGCCACCTGCCACCCTGGCTCCCGAACCAGCCGGCGGAGCGCCTGTTCGGAACCGAGAGTCTGCGACATCTGCTGCCATTCGGGGGCGGTGACACCCTGGGCTTTGGCTATCTCAGTTATGCTCAGAGGTCTCACGCCACCGGCAGCGCAGGGTATCAGGGTGGCCCCAGAGCCTTTAAAATCGCGCGAGACCGACCGGGTCTTGGGGAACCATTCCCCCATCTTTTCCCGAAGAGGGTCAATGCGAAATTGCCTCGGACAGTCGACAACAAGTTTCTCGTACCGACCCTTGCCAATGCTCCTCAACATGCAGCACCTCCCACGACTCCCGCAAAACAGATCTGTGTCAGAGCCCTGGTGGGAGGACCGAACTGGTGAGTAAGTTGCCGGGCCTTCTGGGCGGAAACATCCTCCCCGACTGGGAAAGCGAGGGCGGAACGACCTGCATCCAACAGGAACTGGTCCCATCTAATATCCTCTGATGTCTCCTCCCAGCCTTCGGAGTGTAACTGAGCTCTGACCTCTCCGAGGTCGGCTCTGCTGAGCCAGTCAGCCAGCTGGTTCCTGTAGGTGCGGATATACACAGGGTGAACCGTAAAGTTGGCCTCAGCCTCAAGTCTCTGGACCAATCGGACCAGAAGACTAGCTACCCTATTCCCTGGGCTGCGTTTATGGAGCCAGCTACGCACGTTGGCATTATCCGTTACATACAGCACCAGCTCGCCGTCCCAGCGGGACCTTTGATGGCATGCCAAGACCACAAAAGCGAGCAGCTCCATGATGGAAATGATATCGGTCTCGTCCTCCGTGGAGGCAAGTTTCTGCAAAGCCTCTCCATACTTCCCCACAGTGGAGGCGTGAAAGACTCGAGCGCTCCAGTCCACTGCGCCAATCCTATCCAAAGTGGCATCCCCACCTGTGATCCGCGTTCGGGCGGTAGCACCAGGAAGGGAAAGTCGTTCCCGGATAGGAAAAGGAGCTTCTCGAACACTGAGGCGAAACTAGACTGAAGGGGGCCTCCAACTGGAGGCGGATGAAGTCCAGTGCATCCCAAAAGTCAGCCCACCGACGGGCCTCCTCCTCAGGGCTGCTGGCCTCGAGACTTTGAACAGGACGCGAGCCTTACCTTTGACTTCCTTCTCTCCTTGCCCCTGTAAATTCCCCTTAAGCAACCGGTAAAGGGAAAGCAAGTGAGGAGTGAGGGCACGGTCCAGTATTGCGCGCACCCGATCACTTCCTGAAGCAGCCCAAGCGGGACCTCGCAGCACCCTCTTTCCGGTTCCCCCAGCAAGCACTTGGCCGCCACGCGCGCGGGCTCTGGAAGCCTCACCTGGTGATTCTCAAAATTCATGTGCAACCCCCAAAGGAGCTGAGTGGAGGATGGTTCACCCTCCTCTGCCATCTTCTCGACGTTGACCCCTTCTGGGCCCCAGACCAGTTTCATGGTCTCATCAAGGATAGCAAGAGAGTCAAACACCCTCGTATCCACCAGGGGTTCCACCACCACCCCATCATCCATGAGCCACTTCGATTCATAAGGGACAACATCGTTAAACCGAGGTTCGTCGGGGCGGAACGACCCATGGTGAGCTTTCGCTGCGGCGCTCCAAGCCACGAACTCACCCGGAGATCCAACCCAACCGAACGGCATTGCGAGGCTGAGGATCAGGAGGCCAGCGAGCCTAACAGCAAATTCCGGGACATCCTGCGTTCGCAGGAAGTGCCACTTGAATGCACGCGGAACATCGCGCTTTGCGCATCTCTGGGGGATCCCTGGGCGGCGTGCTTTCCACCACAAGGACTGCCGTGCCACTGCATGGTGTCTGGGCTGCGGAGCAGGAGGGTGGTTGAACTTTGAGCCAGCTTCATTGAGATTGTCGTGTCAGGGTTCTGCTTGGGGACCCGGCCCAATGGACTTTCTGCGACTCGGGCTTCCTGCAGGATGCGGTTGGTCCTCTCCAAACTAGGATCAACGAACACCATAGGCTGCATCCTTCCAGTCTTTCTGGAGAAGCTCCTCCTCATAGCCATAGACGGAACGGTGATTCTTAGCTTCTTCACGCTGGAGGGGATGTCTCTACGGCTACGGACCCCACTCTCGGCAACCTGCTGCAGGTACCTCTGGTGAAGGGCGGAAAACCACGAAGGAGACCTTTCTTAGCTCCCAAAAGGTGATCCCCTAGCTTCTGCAGTCTGGCCGAGTTGAGTGCCTCAACCGCATTCTGTACCGTTCCTGCCTCGGAGACCAATTCAGCCCCTAGCTCCCCTGCTCGAAGGCGCAGATCTAGGCCGCTGAAGTGGCTCAAGAGGACGTGTGTCTGGGGCGGTAGCACCACGGCGACACAAAAAGGAGCCGCACGCAGAAAACAACCCAGATGACTCAAGACTGCACGCCAGTCTTGGGGGTCAAGGCTAAGTCCAAGCAACCAAACCACGTACCCCCGCTGCAGCTGCTCAGCCGGATGTTGGCTCCACTCTTGCCCGCCTGGCAAATCAATTCAAGACAACGGAAAGCTCAAAACTGACGCGAACAGTGAGAACCAGGCCGGGGAGCTCCAGTCAGATGACCTTGGAACCAAGAAGACGGGGCTAGTAGCGGCTTCGGGGCAAGATGTCACCCCAATCGGGAGAAGGCCTGAGGTTTGGAAGGGACTATGTCCCCCTCAGTTTCCTGAGCTTCAAGATAGGCTCCCTACCCAGTGGCTTCCAATTCCCGAATAACCCGTGCGCCCTGCTCAGCAACTTGCAGGAGGTGTTGCACCTCGGCGGCCTCACAAAACACCGCGCGCATGTGCCCACGGTGTATGATCACAGCGCCCGTTTGGGTGGTAGGTCCTTGACCGCGAAGCAAATCAACCTCGACGACACCTCGATGGGAGAGGCGAATCACCCCAAGCAACTTGCCGTGCATGAACTTGTCGGCAAACAACTGAAGCACACGAAAATCCTTTTCATGGTCAGCGTAAATACAATCGTGAGCATTGTGTCTGACAAACGCTTCAGCGGAACTGATGTAAGCTCCAGCATCCCCCAGATGCTGAAAAGCCTGACTGCTAGAGTCCCAGAGCTCGCGTCGGAGATCGGCAGCAACCTGCTGGTAACTGTTGACATCGCGGACGAAAGCCAAGGCCACGTGCAGGCAAAGGCACTGTCGGGCCTCCACAGCAACAGCCGGGTCAGGGTTTGTAATCCCGTTGCTAGGTGAAGCTTATCCTGCACATCCGTGACGGACAAGGGTGGAACACCTTCCCAAAGGGGATCCTGGAAGAAAAGCCGGGTCCTACCCGTCCTCCATCCCATGTCATAGGCTCAAACTGGGCTTCGGCTTTAGGCGGGCTCAGTCCGGCTTTGCCACCTAGTGACTCGAGTGCCCATAGTCCACGGCTTGAGCTAGGATAGCTGAAAGATCGGCTTGTGTTCCAGCGGCTGCGTGGTTCACCAAGCATCCATCCAGGGGGCGGAGAACACCTGAGGCCAAGATCTGCTGATAAAGGGCCCGGCGACTATCGGCTTCTCCCCCGAGGAAGGTACAGCATCTTGAAACTCTGATGACATCCGAAATCTGGCCCTTGAGCGAGGTCCCCTATTACCGGCCCCAGCCGGCTTTATCCTTGGCCTTGGCCTTGGCCTTACCCCGGGCAGTGTCACCAGACTCGACCCTGGGCTCGAAGCTGTGCAACCCGCCCGTCCACGTCCTTAGGGTTGACCTTCGGACCATTTTTGAGCCCTCCTCGTCGCAATACCTGCATCGCAACAATCGAGGCGGGACAGGGGTGGGAGAGGTCGTGTGGGCAGGAGGTCCTCTGGCAGCCAATGTGGCATGCTGCATCCCAGCATATGGGCTTCTTGGTCTTCTGACACTGAGGCGCGTGGGCAATTGAACGCTTGACCTCAGCAGGAGTGAGCCGCTTCCCTGCAGGGTATGCGGTAGAACCCTCGCCTGTCTTGGGGTTCTCAGTCTGCCAGGCGGGGCGCCCTAATTCTTCGGGCGGAACGCCTGAACCTTCGGTCTCAGTGGGCCCGGCCGTTTTCCGATGATCTGGCTTGCGTTCTCGTGTCACATGCTCATGTAGCTGCTTGTTGAGCAGCCGCGCCATGGCCTTGTTTTGACGAGGAAGGACAACCTTCTGATAATAGCCGGCCGGATCGGCCAAATCCCAGACTCTTGGGAACTGAAAGTTTGGCAACCCGTTGGGGCCGGGTGCCAACGCTAGAAGCTTCAGGTCTTCCAAACGAGGGTTCTCGGTCCCGAGCTTGGCGCAGAGCCCGCGTCTCTTCTCCCGAAACTCCTCGCACCAAACGGCCGTCATTTCTTCAAACAGCTGGGTGCAATAGGTGAATGGGAAAGCGTTCTCGTCCTCTTCATGGGCCTCCCGTAAGGCTTGCAGGAACTTCATCCGTTCCTGGACATGCTCAAGGCCATATGCGCTTCCGAAGACCTTGATGGCATTCTCGGCATAGCGCAGCCATGTGAGGAAAGTGGAAGGTGCGCGCGCCCTGGGCTCAATCTTATGCTCAGTGGGCGGGGTCCAATTCTCTATCGCAGTGGCACAGTCGGAGGCTTGGAGAGTGAACGACTCTGCCCCTCCCCACCACAGGCCGGCAATGGCAAGGGCAACCCGGTTAGTGATTAACACGGGCCACTTAATGAGCCCCAACTCATGCTTGGCATGCAGACCAGCTCTTTTGATGCTGTGGAAGAGTTCCTTCCCGTAAGTGCCATGGCATAACGCCAAAGTTGCCCACACCCTCGGGCAAGGAAGACGTCGAGCTTTTCTCCATCCTTCAGTGAGCTGACCTGCCCCTTGGTACCCGTTTTATCCTCATCCTGAACCTTAGGACCTTCCTCAAGCCATCGATAGCATGGATGATCCTGTCAGTGGCGAGAGAGGTCGAACTGGGACGCAGCTGTTCACCGAAGGCCGCACCAGCCTTTCTCAACAAGCCACGACCCAACCCTAAATCAGTTAGGGCGGATCGACCCGTGTCCAGAGCAGTGACGCTCGCGGGGGGGTCGACACCAGCGGTCGTTGGGAAAAGTCGCGAGGCAACACTGGGCGGTCCGCCTCCCAGGATGGGTAGTTGGTTGTTGCTGGAGGGGCCCTGGCTAGTCACGAGGCTGGGCCTTGAACTCAGCCCTGGCGGCATTGGTGGAGGTGGAAGGGGGGGTTCAAGGTTCCGATGAGCGGAGGTTGCCCACTCCAACGGCCCCGAACCCCTGAGAATCCACAGCACCCAACATGCTAAGTTGGACAATCTCAGGACTGACTCCGAAGGCATTAGCCACCAATGTGACCGCCTCGCTAACCGAAGTTCCTTGAGACTTGGCATCCCGAAAGGATTCAAGGAGGAGCTCCGGCTCAACATCGGGTGGTGCACCTTCGCCCGGGTTTTCCACAGTGACATTCTCCAATACTGACATGGTCGGCGGCCGAGGAGGAGTCCCAAACTCGCTCTCACGCATCGGGCCGGAGCCCGTCAGAATCTTCCCTTCGTCGTGGCCCAGGATGACCAGCTGAGGATCCTTCAAGCTGCAGACTTGCTCAGGCTTAATGCCGACAGCTGTTCCCTCACTGCTGGTTACGCTTTTTCCATCCCACTCACGCAGCCACTGCCAGGCAGAGGGTGCGAGCTGAACAGCCTTTACTGAGACCTGACATGAGTGGATGAACAGAACGGCGCGCTCAGTGCGCCGGCTGTCCTCAGAGATGCCCTCAACCTCGCCCAAGAACAGGTACCAATTCGAAGGGGACCCCGTGCCAAAAAAGGTGCGCAGGCGGACTAGCACAGGGGCTCCCGATTTGGGATGGGCGGAGCGCTCTGCTTTGGAGGGCGGCTCAAACTCAGAAGCGGTAGAGGACTTAAGTGGAAGTGCGGCAGTAGGGCTTTGCTCTGCAAACCGCACCATCCGACTGGTTCCGGAATCCTTCCTGACGTCAGCAGACTGGGATCTACGGATAGAATGGAGGAGGGGCTCCTCGGGTTTCGGTCCTGTGCTCTTGGGGGGCGGAGATGGGCTTTGGGCCCGCCCGGTTTCTGAAAGATGTTTCTTGCAGAGAGGAGTGCCTCTGTGAGCACCATGAACCTTGCAGAAGCGAGAGACAACACTGCACTTCCTCCCCTGGCAAGAGAGCATGTAGAGCTGGCTGTGGTGATTACAGAGCCGAGCACACTCCTTCCCACTTAAATCCGACAGCTGCAGATCACTTTCAAGCAGACGTGTGGGTTCGGAAGCGGCTCGGTCTTCACAACCTTCGGGTGCTAGAGCTCTAGGCTTACCCTGGAGCTCCAAGCCAACAAGAACCGCTTCGCAAGGATCGCTGACAACCTCGGCTTCGGACTCTGAGTCAGGGTCCAAAGCGCGAGATACCCCATGATCCTGGATCTGGCGGGGCGCCTCAGTAGCTCTTCGGCGACAGCAGCAGCTGAAGCATCTGGCTGTAGATCTCTTACACGTCCTGGTACCCCGGCAACACAGCACCAACATTCTCCAACTGCTAAGTCTTCAGTAGGCACCAAGATCGATGACCGCGTCGGCATCGATTGCGGCATAGGCTTTGCAGTGGAACTCACCGTCTTGAGTGCACTCCTCGGAACGACAGAGGTGAATGTGCGGAGCTCGTTCGATCACTTCGCGGAGGTTCCGGCGGTGACGCCAAGGATACGACCTGGGGTGATCCACAGGCCGTGGCGGTCCACCCGTGTCCTTTGCGACCAATCAGGTTGAAGCCGTACGGCTCCTTGAGGAAACTGCAGCACCAAGTCATGTGGCCGCCGTCCTGCTCCCCGTGTACAAAGCAATTCGTTCTCATGAGGAAGTCTTAGTTCGACCCTTTCGCGACAAGGAGGCTGCTCTGAGGGCCTATCTACGGTATTACCAATGGGCGGAGATATGGAGCAGCCAGCCCACCCCTGTTGCTCCAATTGCTGTGATCCGCGAGAGAGCGCACGCGCGAAAGGACCGCGCGAGGGCTGTCACCAGGAGGGTCAGCAAAGCTGCCAGGGCGGTCCACCCAGCAACCGGCCAATATTGACCGAAGCACAAGACTCCGAGCTTATCCACGAAGTAGAGAGCCCAGCCTCCGTCAGTCCCGAGGGACCCCTTCCGTTCCGGAGTGGAGAACACGGCATAGTTGGTCCACCCGAAGAGGACCTTGAAGTTCCATTCGCTCCACCAAACGGAGGTAGTCTGAGAGGCCGTAGGTTCCTTAGAGGCGCCGCTAGGGGGCGGTACACCCGAGTAAGAGGGGTTCGTCTCAGTGAGGTTCCCCGAGGACGTGGTCCACCATGGGAGCCAACTCTCAACGAGAGTCGCCGCCACCAAACAGCGACCGGCGAGGGCAAGCACATGGCGAGCCATTATGGCAATGTCCCTGATACCAAAACCTTTACACTGAGCCGAAAAGTCTTGAGACAAACATTCGGCTCGTTCACTTGCAGAACTCTATGTTATCACTAACGATCAAGAATCTTTGCCAAGAACTTTCACTTTGACTGGTCGAGCATTCGAAGTGGTTGCTCGCGGATGCGGTCTGCAGCCAATACTCATGCGCATCGTTTGAGTGTTGACGAGCTTACAGCAAAGATGGAGCCTCTTGACTACACTCGATACACTCACCTTCACTTGAGACACCCCAATCCACCAAATGCAGAAAGCGTAGATCTTCCTGCCTGGCGATGTCATGTCCGAACTGTTCGAGCTCGGGACTACCCAGCTCTCAGCAGTTGAACCTTAAACCTGCCGAAGACAGAGGGTTCGCCGTCTGCATCTAAAGGAAAAATCGTCGAATACACATGCTGAGCATGCAAACGCAGCGTCATTTGGAAGCAATTTCGCAGGGCTGACGATCGCAACATGTGCAGCTACATAACCATTCTGCAAAATTTCGATCGCATCGAAACATGTGCTGCTTAAGATCGTTCTCATCAGTCGCACATGAATCCATGAGCTGCCATGAACCTCCCATGACGATGCGAGCCGTCGGAATCATGCTTGAATGGCTAAGAAAGGCTGTCCGCTTTCGGGCGCCTTGGAACGATGTTTCTCACTTCACTTCTGTTTCTTGGTTTCCTTTGGTGACGGCTTCTCCTGCTTTCAGTATCGAGGTGTTCCGCCATCATCGGCCCTCAACTATGTCGGCCTTCTTCGCATCGGTCTCCGGCTCAGGTTTGGGCGCTCGCCATTTTCTGCATGGGGTGGGCGGCGGGCGTACAAGGAGACTTGATACGGGCACCGTTGCGATTTTCAGACTTCGGGTCCTCCACAACCAGTCAGCGACGTAGTAGAGCGGCAACTCAGCCAGTGCATCGGACGGAGTGACTTGGAATTGGTCAATGGCATCAAGAAGCAGCCCCTCGAGCATGCCGCAGACATGCACACAGACTCAGAAACAAGAGTCACAGACACAGGCCGGCATGAAGCAACGACACGAATAACAACTCGTCGTTTGCCAAGCTGCTGTGTCCAGGAGACGCAATCAAAACAATCGAAAAGAAGAGCGCCAGATTTGATCGCTACAGTCACACCCTCTCGCTGCCAACCAGATAACCAACATTGGCAAGTAGTTGCCCCTGCCACTGAAATTGAAAGCTCAGTGGTCTCTTTCAAACGGGAGCAGAGAAAAGTCTACAGCAACACACAGTGTCCTTTTGAGAATTTGCCTGTTATCTGTTAATTCCGCAGATTTCGATGCATACCGGCCGAGATAAAGGCTGGGAGTGCAAAAACCAGGAAGAACCTTGGGCACTTCCAGGCTGTGCAGAGACTGGGCCGATCCAACCAGCTCAATGACACTGGGAACCGAACAAAGGCGGACCGCGCTTAGTCCAGTGGTTGTTTTTGACGGCAACGTCGGCCTGATTGTCGAAACTTGGAACAAGCGAGAATCAATTGTTGTGTGTAGGGAGCACCGAAAGATCTTCCCAAAGACCTACGTCGTGGTAAACTATCGCTTGGCACCAGTGTTCTAGAAGCCTGACCTTGACAAACGACCGCTCCCATGAAGTTGTCCCGACCTGCACTCGCATCAGGTCCCAAAGCTTGTCAGACTGCTCCCTCACCTGCAACTGGCTCACATGGCTCCCACAAACTATCTGCGACACAAGGCCATGCTTGCCACGACTTTGAAATCATGTAACATCATGCACCGCCTGGTCTGCGGCGTCTTCGCCTGACGCAGTTATGTGTCATCATTACCACTGGGAGGTGGCATTTTCAGACCACAGCATCCAGACAACGCATGCCAAGAGCGCTGTCTGCGAAGTCCGCCCATTCCTCGAACATAGACCGGCACAGCTGCAAGAAGGCCTCAGGGCCTCTGTCCTCCCGTCTGAGAGCCAGGCGCTTGGCATCTTCGGCGGCCTTTTGCCTGTAGACTCGACAGTGGCGCCTTCTTCTGCCGTGAGGTCCCAGGGGCGGGGCCTGTCTTCATGGCTGCCATGACTTGCCTCAACAGATCGAGCGAAAGTGCAGACGTCTCACCTGGACGGAACGAATCCAAAGCCGGCTTAGGGAAGTGGGACCTCATTTCCTGCTGCTCTCTTTCTTCTATTGGGGTTGGAGCTTCCAAAAAGTCTTAAGTTCCAGCCACCATTCCAGCTTTCGTGGCTTTGTACTCTTGTGGGGCTTTCTGTGGCTGCGCAGCTAAGGCTATGTCAAGTCCAAGGTCTTCCCCGATCACAGTACCGACGCTTCACGCTTTTGAAGGATCTGCGGCTTTTCTTGCAGGATGTAGGAAATGTAGGACTAAGCTCAGCCGCTCAGCGAGGCTAGAGGTTGGGACTCCCGCAAAGTCGCCTCCTTCTGCTCGCTTGCGAACGCACACGTTTACCATGCGAAAGAGCTTCAGCTCTGCAGCCTGCGGCTCATGCAACTGTCTGGCAACTTGCTCTTGGGAACCGACATCCTGGGGTACGGCAGCCAATTCCGGGCACCACCGTATGTCGGTCGAGCCTCTATGTCTGTTGAGATCGCAAAACACCCACAAACTAGTCTCGAAGGTCCAAAGGCACCCCGCAAGAACCTGCATCTGCAAAAGTATTCATTGTTGGTGCAACAAACCGCACCTCTTCAGGCGGCAAATCGTTGGCCACCAGACGCCTTTGTTGCAATGCCGGGTTGGTTGAGCAGCCGATCCAGCTGTGCTGCCTTTTAAAGATGCTGCCTTTTGAAACCAGATTACATGCAGCATGCCCGACCGGTTCATTTGGGTGAACCAGTGTCAGCCCTTTGATGGCTTCAGCTAATGTCAACTTCTGCTAGGTTTGGAGGACCTGGGGGCAGTGGTTGGGTGCAAGGGTGTCGTCCGTCGTAGCCAGGAAAAGCCGCCTGTTTCGAGTCGAGCATGCACGGAATCCAAGAATCCTCGAGACTACGAGACCTATTGCATCCTCTTTCGAAGCAGAGCTCCGTACTCGAGGCTGTCCATGATCTGTCTGGTGAAGCCCAGGAATTCCGTTGCCAGGGCAAAGCCTTGGAAGCTGGAAAAAATCAATCTAAAACGGAAGTCGCCTGAGCGGAACGAGCATCGCGCAAGTGGCCGTCCAGGCTGCATCGGCCTGAAATTTTGGCCGCCGCTCGAATCTCAGACTGTGGGATTGCTGTATGGGAGAGAGCAAAGAGCCAGAGGTACATCTTCGAGCTGCTTGCGAGACCTGGCTGGATCGTCACTTCCATGACTTAGGCTCATAGCGACGCGGAGGGATCACTGCCTGTCAAACTGCTGATTTGCCTTATCCAAGTTCAGCTTTTGTTGCTTCAGCTCCTGGAAGAAAGGCCCTAAGGCCGGCCTTTGCAGATGTGATCCCTCCAATCGGCGCCCGAGGCGGCCTCCGGCAGCTGCTCCAGCTGCTGCTCAATGAATGCCCGCACGTCCTGTGCTTTAGCACCCCGAACCACGTGGCCATGAACCGAAAAGCACTGCAGACTGCATGAGAGGAGGTTGCACAGGGCACCTCCTCGCTTTTTTCCATCGAAGCCTGGCAGAAGTGGCTAAACTCGACTCCTCCGACTCACTGCTGCACTGCCTTGAGTTCGTCGAGACTATCTTGAAGCTCTTGCGAAATACCACCTCAGTCGGCTTCTCTCACCGGTCCTACCTGGAACAGAATTTCCCGACCAAAACAGAATCATGGAATCACAGCAAAGGGCCTTCGCTTCGATTGCTCTGGGCTGCCACTTGCAGCCAACCTCGGGACGCAACCAAGCCACAAAGCCAAAAAGGTAAGACTTTGCAAAGGCTCGTCAGCAATGAAGCGAAGCGAGGTGCGGAGGGAAGTCGAGGCTTACGAGTAGTAAGGCCTGTGCAAGATGCTAACCTCACTTCCCAGGGCTCATGCCATGCTTGTGCCATGGAGGTGTTCGCACGGACGCGCAACGCTGCAGCTCAGAGTCTGACAGCCATGTGCCCAGGATCGGACTGGTGCACCATCTTAATTTTAACAGGCCCATGCCCGAGCACAGGCGCAAGTCAGCGATATTCTGCTTTGTACGGACATGCGATTTCGGGGCGATGCTGAGTGGTAGATTCACTGAAGAAACCACTGTCTCTGACTTTCTTGAGGGAAATCAGCGGCAAGGTAACATTCACAGGTGGAACGGATTCATTGGCACCTCTCTCAGATACAGGTTTCAATGCAGACACGGATATCAAGTCAGCATAAGGCATCCTATGTCTCTCGGATCAGTGGGAGAGTCACCTCCAGAGCAACCTCTACGGCGCCCATAGGGAATGCCGTCGTGATTCACACTTGACACCATGTGTCCAAGTCTCGATTCAGCCCTGCAAAATCAAGTCGGTCTTAGTAGGGTTCCGCGCCTAGCCCCATACCATCACATTGCAAAAGAACTCTTACACTAGTCAGAGCAGGGTTTCAAAATGACAAATGAATACCAACAAAGCACAACCAAAGGATGAGTTGCACGATGTCACAAATAGAGAGGCACGTCAGTCCAGCCCAATGCATTCAGAGCCTTTTCGTTGAGCAATCACTCTGACTGGGCAGATTGCCCCCCTGCTGAAAATCGGTGCAACGCATACACCCTATCCCTGGGAAACCACTTTGGCTCGGCACGTGCTGATGCGAAGGAAGACAGACAGGACCAGACAAGACAAAGACAGATTGCAGTAACCGTGCAGTTTCACTGGAGGCCAACTGTGGCAACAACAGCTTTCTTTTGCGGTAATTTGGGCGACCTTCATGCAGGTACGTCAAACGGCGTCCAGTTGGATATCACCAGCTCTTGTTCAGTGTCTTCGTTGGTGCAAGACTGAACGAGCTGCTTGCACCCCTTGCCTGAAAAATCTGCAATCAGACAATAGTAATGAGGCTCACCCTGTCACCATGTTCAGGCGTGTACACACACAGAGGCCCTGACAATTCAGGGCTTCATCTTGCAATACAATGCAGCAGAGCAAGTTTTGTCGACAGCGCAAGATTTCAGTCGACCGGATCTGGTGCAAACTCGAAATACGGACAGCGTGAAACATAAATAAAATGACAGCGGCACCTCAGTCCCGCCCTGTCAAGTATAGTTTGGGCACGCCGTGGAGCGGGAATTAGGGCGCGGTCCCATTTGCGAAGAGCTGGTTGAGGTGTCGGCCGGCGTATGCAAAGGATCGGTGAGCTCTTCAGGTAGTGCAAAATGGTCGGAAATAGTGATAATTTTCGCTCGGACAAAAGCGCCTGCAAAGTCGTGCGTCAGCACTGTACAACCGAGCTCAAAGCGTAAAGCAAAAGTACTTACAAAAGTACCGGCCAAAACATACTCATACATACGGATGCAAAGTTTTGCACCCCGCCTAAAGAATGCCACGTACTTGGCAATTCTTTCTCGAAACTTTGTGACTTCTAAAGCCACCTGTACTCGAAAGAGATTGGGCTCGGTATCGTAGTGCAAAACCACAAGTGTGTGTTACAACACTCCGGTGAGAAGAAAACTCAGTTCTAAAGTGTCGCATGCTCCACATGCTAAGTTCGCACAGCCATCTATGTACCACAATNCGGTATCGTAGTGCAAAACCACAAGTGTGTGTTACAACACTCCGGTGAGAAGAAAACTCAGTTCTAAAGTGTCGCATGCTCCACATGCTAAGTTCGCACAGCCATCTATGTACCACAATCTAATTTTAACGACAAAATGCCGGTCATGCCCCTGTGCAACGTAAAGCTTGATGCACGCAAACAGGGCTCAGAATCATCATTCACTTGGCCTTTGGCTTTGTTGTGAACTCTTCGGGATNACGACAAAATGCCGGTCATGCCCCTGTGCAACGTAAAGCTTGATGCACGCAAACAGGGCTCAGAATCATCATTCACTTGGCCTTTGGCTTTGTTGTGAACTCTTCGGGATGGTAAACCTCCAAGGATCCGTTCAACTTGCCACACCCAATCATGTGGTACTTCTTTCCGTATTCCCCTGCAACCCACACTGGATTCACTGGCTCCTTCACCCGGCGCTTGCGCCTTTGCTTGATCATCACTTCCTCGCCGGTGACGGAGGTGGAATTGGAGTCTTTCGAGCTCGATCGGCTCGAAATGTCAATGGTGCGCTCATCATCACACAACGACTTATCAAAGCCCTTTACGATCACGATCGGCTGACAGCGCATACACATGATAGTACCGATCACTGCCAAAGTGAACAAGTAGAGCATCATGAGCGTCATCATCGGGAACTCTTCAAACATGAGGGCATACACAGCCGCAAACAATTCCAACCCG